>JASCZI010242805.1:0-19421 GCA_036250425.1 Stylosanthes scabra | reverse complement strand
ATATATATATATATATATATATGGAAAAAGTTTGGTAGCCATAGCATGGATAGTCATAACATTTCAATTTTAACTTTTATTTTTATTATTGAATTAAATGCATAATATTAAACGTAATAAATATATAATTATAAATATTATTTATATAAAATCATTATTGAAATTTTAACTGCTTATCATTACCCTATGTGTAAATAGAATGTGTGAATGTGTGAAATATGATGATTTTTTGGTAAATTTGACATATATGGAGTTAGTTAGAGAAAAAAGCAATCCGCTAATGACGAATTCATTTAAAAAATTAAATAATGTAATACGTCATGAACGAATTCACAAAATGAAATCCAAAAAAATTCGTCATTGACGAATTCCAGCATTTTAAAACATTGCCTCTGTTATTCACATATTGGTGAATTCCTTAGTCACATGCTATGTTAATAACAAGCAGCCTTATAATATAGGAAAGTATTCAGGTGCTCCGGAGTATCAAATGTTCTAGTACTTTTAACCGTTGATCTTGAATTGATTTCAATAATAAAATATTTTTTATTAAAATTAACGATTTTATGATTAAAATAAACGGTTAAAACCAATGGAACATTTGATACCCCGTAACACCTGAACATCTTCCTATAATAATAATAATAATAATAATTCTTATATTATATTTAATTAGTAAATTTCTCGATAATATTATTTGTACATCTATTTTATTCAACTAAATTCAATTAAGCATTTTTAATTGAATTTCACAGAGGATATGCCAAGTGTAAATTTATTTTGCTCAATCAAATTATTTATTTCTATACCATGTATTCACAATATATATATTCATTTATAAATAAATAGTGACAGATTTTAATATGTAAAAAAAGAAAAAGACTAAGGAGCCAACACATTGGAGGCAATAGGGAGCCCATATGAATTACGGATGATAACTTATATAAATTTTGGATAATAACTTAATAATTGATATATGAGTTACAGATGATAACTCATATAAATTTTGAATGATAACTTAATTATTCGCTTCCTATTGGTCCCCTAACGTTGGTTCCGTAGCATTACTCGTAAAAAATTGTTGCACAAAAAAATTCATAGAAACAAGCTTTTATTTTAAATTAAAGAGTAAATTTCTTTTCGGCCCTGAACTTTTTCGTTTTGAATTTGGCATTCCTTAATGAATTGAAATCTTAGAGTGGCCGGTAAGCAATTAAAATTTTAGACAAATGAATCCCTGAAACCACCTGAGAAAAAATTACAATGTGACATGTTAGGTATTCATTTGACCATTTTTAAAATTCTTAGGGGCCACTCTGAAAATTTTAATTCATTAAGGGATGTCAAGTCTAAAACCAAAAAGCTCAGGGATTGAGAAGAGTTTTTACTCTAAATTAAAATATCTTTTATTTGACATAAAATAAATAATTTGATTTAACTTTCAGGTAGAATAAGTTCACAGCTAAAATTATTCAACAATGCTAGATAACCAATAAAATTTAGTCAATATTAACCTATAACTTAAATTAAATGTTCTATTTCTTTAGGTTTTGGATGTGCTATTTATAAAAAAAATAAAATAGAAAAAAAGACATTTGTACCCCTAGCTTTTTAAAAATTGTACAAATTCACCCTTAACTTTTGTGAAATACTTAATAGCCCCTGACCTTCGAAAAAACAGTACAATTATACCCTTCTGTTAGTTTGACTCGACTAAAAGAAACGAAAACTTTCAATAGAATTCCTTACAAAATCACTTTCATGATGAAAAATAAGAACGACAAACGTTTTTTTTAGTAGCTACATAAGCAATTTTCGTTTTTTTAAGCCGAGTCAAACTAACTGAGGGGTATAATTGTACTGTTTTTTCGAAGGTCAGGGGTTATTAAGTATTTCATAAAAGTCAGGGGTGAATTTGTACAACTTTTAAAAAATCAGGGGTATAAATGTCTTTTTCCCAAAAAAATACAAAGTTAATTGATTGTTGGTTGATTTAGATTTTAGATGTTTCATTTCTTTTATTGTGGACGTTTTATAAACAGTGATTATGGATGTTTTATTTTTTTCTAATTTATTGGTCAGAAAATATTAATTATCTATAATTTTTCAAAATTATTATATCAACCAAGTGATTCATTTCTATGCTAAATAAAATAAAGAAAGTTTAGGGAGCCCATAGTTTATTAATCAATAGATGACCAATAGGCTTTTTCCTTCTTTTCTCTTTTCTTTTTTACCACACACTATTTTCCTAATTACACTCATAGGCTCCCTATGGGCTCCTTAACGTTGGCTCCCTAGCATTACTCAATAAAATATTATTTTGGTGTCAAATAGTATAAAAAATTACATATAAATAAAGCTTTATTTGACATCGAAATATATAGTATTTTATTTAGCATAGATATAAATGACTTGGTTGAACTTGGTTGGCCAAAACCACTTGTTCACATAGAATTATTGTTTAAAATATAAGAGAAAATAATAATCGAACCGATTAAATTTTAATCGGTTTGGATTTGATATTTTTAGCAAGTGAATTTAAACCAAACCGAACCGATTAAATATGGGTTGGATTGCTTTGGGTAATGGATACCCGATTGAAAATAAAATTTAAAAAAATGAAAAAAATATTTATGTCAATAATAAATAATCATGAAAAGTTAATGAAAGGTAATTATTAAATTTACACTTTAATAAATATAATAAATTCTTTTGATGACTATAAATATAATAATTTGAGTTAAAAATAATAAAATTGAATATATATTTTTATATTTTATTATTTTTTAAATTAATATAAATCTAATTGGGTAATCAGGATGTTTTGGGTATCGTGACATCAAAATCAATATCCAAACCAATTAAGGTCGGGTTGGTTTAGATCTAACCTCGATTATATCCGATTACCCGTAGGATATAAAACTGAATTAGAGTGAAAAATCAATAAAAGAAAATCAAAGTTAACACTAAACTTAGTTCAAATAGCATCACCTATAAATAAAAGATATGTACAAATAATATCACTAATAAATAAAATTGTTGATAATTTATTATTATTATTATTATCATCCTAATTCGAAAGTTTCTGTTGATCAAGTTTAGTATTAGATATTAAGCAAGATTAATTAACTTTTGCATGTATGATAATAAAAAGCAAACAAAAAAGTGTTTCACGCATATGAAATTATTAAACAATGTTTGTAAGAGCAATTCGTCGATGAAGAATTACATGCTGAACTTTTTATTTTTTAACTGTAAAAAAGAATTCGTCATTAACAATGTTTCTGGTATTACACACCTACTATTCAATATTACCACAAAACACCATCCTTAACTCCATATAAAAAATAATTTACGAATCACGGCACTAGTAGTCAATATCTAGTTGTGGATAAATCCCAAACCCAAATTGAGTGGAAAAAAATTTGGGGGCTTATATTGGGCATGTCCTGACTCCTGACCAAAATTACACAAAGGGCAGCGTGTTTTGCAAGTCTTCCGGAGGAAGCACTCTGCACTCACGCACTCTTCATGCTCAGTCAAATTAATGACTCTCTTCATTTCTTCCCTCTTCCCATTCTTCTTCTTTCTATGCTTCTTCTTCGAATAAGATGAAATCTTAAGGCTGAACCAAAACTCTAGTCTTCTAGGTTTCAAGCTTCTTCTGCTTTCATGTAAGTTTTCCTTTCTCCCGGTGCATTTCGTTTTAACATTGTGCCTTCAGCTTGAAATAATAAACAATGTAGAAGTTTGGTTGAATAATGAAACAAAAGTTGTGATCTTTTTGGATATTAGCTACCTGTTCGAATGTATAAAAACAGATGCAGCCCTGATTTTGCTTTTCGTTCTATCTGAGTGAGGAGAAAATGAAAAATGCAAAGAAAGAAATGGTACTTGAAAGTTAGAAAATTGAAAAATAAAATAGAGAGAATGGAAGAGAAAATATCGTTTTCTCTTTCGTTTCAGGAGAGAAAATCGAAAATAACGTGTATGTGTCAATTAAATGTGTTAGAAAATTGCTCCGTATTCTTCAGAAGATATAGACAATTGTTAGTTCTATCACTCGACCAATTTTGTTAGGTAGAGAACAAATTACCTTTCCATGATAAATGTTTTAGATATTTTTAATGCATGAAATAATTATATCTTTAATCAATCTAATTCATAGTTTAAAATAAGGATCTCAAATTTTATAGTTCATGCAAATGGAACTGATGCAATTAATTATCTAGAATTTAATTTAAACACCATACTATATACTATATTCAAATAAAATATATAGAAAAATATGTTTCATATTTTCAATATATACGTATACAATTAGAGTCATTTATGCAATAATATATAAGAAAAATAGTTTATCCTCTAATTTTCGAAGAGGAGAAAGTCAGGGAACTATCAATATTGCCCTGAAGTTTGTTAAAAATTGACAAGAATGATATAAAATTTTATTAATGGCAAAAATGGCTAATTATTTAAAATCGTGATAAAAGTCTCTAATTTTGGTTTTATTTTTTTTTTTTTTGGTTATGTTTATCATGCGACAAAATTGTTCTTATGAGTTATGATAGGTTGTTTAATAATTGGGGACATTTTTGTTATTAATAAAATTATGGGTAATATTGATAGTTTCCTCTCCATAGAGTAATTGCCAATGTATTATCATTTGTTTTTAATTATAAACTGAGTTTAGTTTACCAACAAAGATATTGTACTCGAGGCTTTTCAATATGAGAAGTTTTCTTAGTACTATGAATTCTTTCCTCATGGTGCTTTTTTATTGGGTTGACACGAGCTCATTGAAATTAAAAAAAATAAGTTTAGATTTCTTGTTATAAGTATATAATGAACAATTATCTCTTCTTTCTTTTTTTAAAAAATGATCTCTACATATAATTAAGATTGAAGTTTTAAATGCTTCTATTCCCCCCTCTCTACATATAGATTAGTTTTTGTTTCTGAATAACATATCAACATAGATTAGCTATGATTTTTAAAGTGCCAAAAGCTAGAAAATTTAATATTCTGAATGCTCTTTTTGTAAATGTTCTTGATGTAGTTATTTGTCTTTTTAATATATGAATCTATGCTACAAGACATGGGGTACTATAACACTTAAAATGTTTTCTATTACACAGATTATTTGGGCATCTAATGGCATCATCAGATGAAGAGGGTGAGATTGTTCCTTGTGCTGTTAATGATTATTGGTTTGAAAATGTGAATGATGGATTGGTACAACTTTCTAGTTTGCCATTGTTGTGGAGCACTAGTGATGAGATCAGTTGTAGCTCGGAAACAAAAGTATATTTGCGCGGCACGTCTGACGATGGACTCCAGAAAGTTCATAAGCAGATTATAGGATGGAGGTTTGAACTTTCCGACCAGCAGCAACCGGAGATTTCTGTGCTTTTGAAGGACAAAAACTGGATAACACTGCAGAGGCCAAGAAAGTGCTTTGAAATTGCTCTTAGGACAGTACTAGTCACAGTATCTTGGTTGCATGCTGTGAAATGGAATCCAGAGGAAACTGGAGTTTCTATTTGGAACAAAATAATGAAGGATTTTAGGAATGGATTTTCTTTTGCTCATTTGTGTATATCTGATCTTTTGCATATTACACTTCATTAATTTTTTTATATGTTCTGTTTCACAGGTCATTCGATGTTATGTCATCTGAGAATGATCTTCTAACTCATGTGTCAATGATTAGAGAGGCTGCTAAAAGGGACGCTGATCTCGCAAAATCTAAGGTTTGTACTACTGTGTTTTTTTAATAAGAATACCTTAAACAGGTTTATATGATATAATATGTAATTTTGCAGTTGATAGAAACAAGCTTGCATATATACCACTTGTTTCTTGCTTTTGGATTTATTGTGCAATTTAATTGGGTTTTATATGTATTATCATTCAATAATTGAATTACTATGCTCATTGTTCTGGTGAAAATTGCAAAATAGATGGGCTTACAATTCTTAAAATTTAAATTTTTAATTAAATATTTACAGATTATGGGGTTGCCATTGACCTTTTTCTCTTATTTTAACCAACTTATTTACATGACAGAATAATAGAGTTGTTTGAGGTCTATCATTGCTCCTTTGGTTTTTATACAGTTGAGTTGCAAGGTTGACATTCTCAATGAGTCAATGCTTATGGATGAATAATTGCTCAATTATTTATTTGATGTCTTTAATCACTAGCTGACCTATGCAATTTTTTTAATGCAATGTACATTGCTTCATTTCACCTGAGCCTAATAATGTTGGATTCACTGTAAGTTACTATTTTGATATTTTTTTCTTTTTTTAAATAAAAATATTGAATTTACAGTATCTGCTAAACATAATTGGAGAAGGAGGTTCAGAAGGGCAATTCCATGAGGTCAGTGAAATCGTTGGTTCTGTTTCTATAGATATTATTTGATCTTTCATTCTTTCTTATTTGAGGTTATGTTGGTTAATGGCAGGATGTTCGATCCTCTAGGAAACCAAAGTTTATAGTTGAGTCAGACGAGGAGGAGAGTGACAAGTCTGATGGCGAACTTGGTGTCGGCGGTGTAGGGCAAAGTGTTGTTGGATATGATACTGTTTGTGCAATTTGTGACAATGGTGGTGAAATACTTCCGTATGTCTTTTCGATACAAGTTCATGGCTATAAGGACTTGCATTATTTTGTTCTCCATCATCCTTTATGTATTGCCAAGCAATTATGCCTTCTTTTTTTTACATTTGTTTTTACTGAACTAGTTACTTTTGTTTCAATAATTCAGTTGTGAAGGAAGATGCTTAAGATCCTTCCATCCAACTATAGAGGATGGAAAAGATTCGTTGTGTGAATCTCTTGGATTCACTAAAACTCAAGTTATGGTAAGTAATTGTTTCCCATCTTCTGCTGTTCTAAGAAAAGAGTAGAACATATATAACTTTTGAGCCATGTTTGGATGCATTTTCTCATAAGGAGTGGAAGAAAGAGAGCAAATGGGAGCCAATTATTTTTGTTCTCCTCTTATTAAATTAACCTTTTAAAAGGGTGCATGCTATGGTACCATGGTTATGGTGGTTACCACAGCTATACAATTTTAATTAACACCTAAAAAGTGTTGCTAAATACTATTTAACAGCATTTTTTAGTTTGAAAAATACAAATTAAGTATTACCAAAATGTAAAAATGTGATTTTAATTTTAGCAATACTTTTTAAGTGTTACTAAATTTGTTTAGCCACCATCGTCACTGTGGCCATAAGTACTAAAGACTCCGCCTTTTAAAATACTTTCCAAATTGAATAAATCTAAGAATATTTTCATTAGCACATTTGAAAGTAGGTGGTGTTGAATTCTTTGCTTCAAACTTCCCATTATTTTATCTTGCTTCACCTCCTGTTTCATTTTCATCTCGAAGTCTCAAACTTAGTAATGTTTTTCTCTACTTCGAATTGTCGCTTTACAAGACCAAATCTAAACTTTGCAGGCCTTTCCAAACTTTTACTGTGAAAATTGTAAAAATAAGCGGCATCAATGCTTTGCTTGTGGCAAATTGGGTTCATCTGATGAATCATCAAATGCAGAGGTATATTTCAAATACTTAAAAAATTTTATATTCAAAGTAACTATTATTTCTTAGCCTTAAAGGAAACATCGCAATAATAATTACTTACACTATTCTGTCTCCAAATATTTGTTTCTGTTTCTGTATCTTTGTCTTGAGACCAAATCCAAACCGAGCATAAGGCAATATTTGGATATTGTCTCTGAGATAGAAATACATACACTAAGGACATGAGAGCTTAATTAGTTGTGCATAGTGCATACAGGATTAGAGACAATTTTTCAGGACAGTGGATATGAAACTCGGGGACGGATAATATTTACCGTGCTTCCTTCCTAGACCACTGTTGGACCACTTTCCATGAAAATGTTTACTTCCTTTTTGTCTTGTTACATTTTACAACCAAACATGATATATAGACTATTTTTGTCTCTTTGTTCCTATCTCAAAGACACAAACATAGCCTAAGCGATATAGGATTATGAAATTTTCCTAAGCTGTTCGGACTTCTAGTTAGTAGCTACCTTGTGCTATCTTTTTGGATGCATCCACTGTCACTAAATTTTCCTGCCGATGTTTTTTGGAGTTCATTTTATATTTTTCTTGTTTCTCGAGGGTACTTTTGTATATTGTCAGAGGCTTAAAACTTAGTAAGCTTAGCTTGAGGAAACTTCAGTAAACTATTGTAAGGTTGAATGTTCCTCAACCCTCTTGATCCATCAAAATGACACCCATGACTACTTAACTTTCTTTTGGACTTCACTACTAGCTAACATTTTATCAGTTTTACCGCTAACCTTATGCATTAGTTGTAATTCTATGTTAGCAAGGAGTTACTGCTTAATCACTTTTTACCTAGATTTATATAAAAATAATCATACAATGCCTTCATAGGTATGGTAAGAAAGGTTTTCATTCACACTACTAAGCTTTTCATTTATGGTCATGATACTTCTTGTTCATGTGAATGGAATTGTTATGACTCATTCTTATAAAGAGGGTATCTATATAATTAAGCAAGCAATTGCTGCATTCAACTTTCTACATGAATGTAGGTCTATCTTAGAGTATCATAATTTTGTATGGAAAAACTTGGTTGTCATGTAATAAAATGCGGTGGCATGGAGCAATGTGAAGCCGCATTTATGATATTGTTTATGGAACCTGAGTTGTTATGACTGAAGCCTTTTGCTAAATGAATTAAACATAAAAACTGTTCCACCTCTGATGATTTTGTATGAAAACAAGTTCTTATTAATCTTTTTCCCCTGAATATTAGGATTCCTTTACCTTGACTTTGTAAGGAAGCATTGACAGACTTCTTGTCTGTATCTCTTATTCTCTTTAAAATCCTGATATTCTATGCTGTTCAAATAATAAGAAAGCTTTCCCAGAACTCTCAATTTGTGATTTGTTTTAAATATTGAACTTAATTTACTTGTTTTCCTTCTTTACTTGTGGTTTGGTTATCTTAGGTGTTTCCTTGTATTACTGCAAACTGTGGTCAGCACTATCATCCTGAATGTGTTGCAAGGCTACTGTATCCTGGCATTGATGCGGAGCAACAGGAAATGAGAAAGAAAGTTCTTATTGACAAGACATTTATTTGTCCTCTTCACATATGCAATTTATGCAGAACAGGTGAAAATAGGAATGTCTATGATTTGCAGTTTGCAGTATGTAGACGCTGCCCTAAGGCTTACCACAGGAAATGCTTACCCAAGTTGGTTTCTCTTGTTCCTTCATTTTTGTTTTAATCAAGTATTATGTGTCATTGTTGAACTTCCTCTGCATTTTTATTTTTTATTCATTTTCTATTTTTATTTCGGCATTGTCCTAAGTACCTCTAACATCTGAGTCTCATATAATTTTCTTCAGGGAGATTTCACTCACATTTGATTATGAAAAAGGCATTGCACAAAGGGCCTGGGATGACCTACTCGATCGTCGTATTTTGATGTATTGTATGTAAGTTATTACTGTTCAATAATTTCATAATGCAAATTTATCTTTTAATAGTTATTACTTATTTTTCCTTATTCTATGCATTTACTATATTGCTTCTAATCCTTTGTTGTTCAGGGATCATGAGATAGATCCAGAACTTGGCACTCCTGCTAGAAATCATCTAGTATTTTCATATGATAAAGTGAGGGGAAAGAAACACAGCCTCAAATTATCAGGCAAAGAGAAGGATGCTGTAATATCAAGGCAAAGTTTTGAAGATCTTTCTCATAAGAAGTCATTGGCAACTAATCTGGTTACAAGGGAAAGAATTGGTATCCAAAATGATAGTTCTACCAAAGTTGGAGATAAAACATGTATCGAGAAAGGCATACATTTCTCACTTGGATCACTCAAGTCTGATGCTGCTAGCAAATATTTGAATCGTGAAAAGAAGTCTTTGTCTGGTAGTAAATTGATTTTGGGAAAAGATAACACACACAAGGGTTCAAGAATACAACAGGCTATATCGCTGCGCCAAAAATTGGTTAGTCCAAGTACAGAAACAAGGAGCTTGGACAAACCTCCGGTGAAAAAATTCAAAAGATCACCCGACTTTAGTCAAGATGATATGGAAAAAGAGTATGATTGTGAAATATATTGGATAGATTTTAGAGAAATAGATTGATTTTGAAGTTCATCTGTTTACAATTTGAACATTACTGTCATGCAGAATTTCTTCTTTGGTAAAAGAGTCAATGTCTACAATCAATGCTGAAGAATTTAAGAAGAACAATCAAGGCTTCAGTTCAAGTACATGTTTCACAGAAACTTTATTTGATAAGAGCCTTACTCTAGGGAAAGTTGAGGGATCTGTAAAGGTTTGTCTTGCTTTACTACTTGAATGCATCTGTCTGCATTCTTATAATATAGAACGCGGCATTTTGGGTTTAAGTTGCTAACTAGCTATTGTTCTTCTTCTTATCGACTTTTTTGGCATTTCTTGCAGGCCATTCAAACTGCTTTACAGAGGTTAAAAGATGGGTGTAGTATCGAGGAAGCAAAAGCTATTTGTGAACCAGGGATCCTCCATCAGCTTTTTATATGGCAGGTTGGAACAACTTACCCTGAATACAGTTATCATAATTGTAATGTAATTCTGTGTTTACTATTATAGTATTCTTGACTACAGAATAAAACAGCACCTTGGATTTTGTTGGCTGAACCTGTGCTTGTTGCAAACTTGTAGTAAACAAGTACCTTAACTAGATTATTAGTACAAATAGATGTTTGATAATGATACACTTATCCAGTTAACTTGCCAAATAGACATATAGCCCTTTAGCAGTCCTGGACTAATGACTCACGTCACATATAAGACTCTCCGATTCTGTCAGCTAACATTTGGTCATTTTTGGCAATTGGATGTAACCTTTGTGGTATTGGCTTACTGACTTCTTCCTTCTTCATTGTTCTGTGGGATTAATTTCTTTCTTTTATGGTTAGTTGTCACTATTTAAATATTTCGTGGTTGAAGACTTTTGATATTTAAAAGATTTGGGAGAAAAGTGTGATTTATCAGCCTGCACATTTGGATATTTATACTATGAACTATGTTATATACATAACTTATCCAAACAAGACTCAAGACTCTAAAGAATGTGCTCTAGTAGAATTACTGCTACAACTTAAATATGAACACTAAAACTTTATATGTTATGTTGATGCTGGTTACAAATATATTCAATCAAAAGAATATTAGAATTATTGAAATTATCTTCCATAATAAAGAATTTCCATGTATACAATAAAATGACATGTGAATGATTAAGCTCATTATTTTACAGTTGTAGATAGGAGTAGTAATTAAGAAGTGGTTTCTGTTTGATCTATATCCCTTTGTGTTAGATAGACAACATCAAAAGGAATCCATCTCAATGGATTTTCTAGTTGCTAATAACTTCATTGTGCATCATACACAAATACTTGAAAATGTTTGACGTGTGGGATATCTCATACTTATAAACTTCATACAGATCGTCAGATCATATCATCCTTGAAAGATATGAGATTAGTAATGCGATACTAGAGGCTTTGTTTCACTTTGTATGCATTTTATTTACACATGTAAAGCAGCATTACTCTGTTATTGCAATTTCAATAAGCCTGTTACTTTATGTTCATAATTATCAACACCTTGGAAAAAGTGTTATGCTTTAGCACTATAGGCATTACTCTGTATATTCATACAAATATAACACATTAAGTTTTTACTTTTTATTGGAAAGATAATCTTGGTTATCAATTTACTTACAGAAGCAACTAAAAGTCTATCTTTCTCCATTTCTTCATGGCATGAGATATACATCATTCGGTCGCCATTTCACTAAAATAGACAAACTGAAAGAGGTAAATTTGTTCTTTTTATTTTTCATTTTTTTCTTCTTTAAATACTGATTGCCAAGAGGATGAACATTTATTACATTTTCTTATTCGTTTGCTCGAGCTATGTGGTATACTTGGACACTTAATTTTTGATTCTCATGTATGGATGTGTACATATCTCGTCTTTCAGTTTTTATCATTCTGTACACAAGCGCATTGTGAATGAATGAAAGTTACATATAATTCTTGAAATGAGTTAATTTAACTTGAGCCATATCAACAATCTGAAAAGTTCTGATAATATAGATTTATGAAGCTAGATACACACAAATAGTTAACTAAAATATTTTAAATAGAGAGAAGATTTAAAATAAAAGTATAATGTACACAATTCTTTAGATAAGTATAATATTAATAAATGAAATAAATTTAAATGAACATGAATTTTTGTAGTTCTTTAAACCAATAAAATGTTACTTTCGTGTGAATTAATTCTCTGTGCATGACAGATATCTTATGAAGTTGATTAAGTAATATTGACATCGTAAACATTCTGTAATACACAATGTAATTGGCTGTTTAAACCTTTTATTTCTTTAGTAGTTTATAGTTTTATGAAAGTGGTACCTTATTTTACTAAGAAATGTTTATCCTTTCTCAAGTTCTTGTTTAGTAATTTACATCCTTTATTGCAGATTGTTGATAGGCTTCATTGGTATGTGCAAAATGGTGACATGGTATGCACTCTCTGTGTAGTGTGTAATTGTGTGTATTCTGCCTTTTTCTGTCATTGATAGTTATAGAGAAGTAATCTTTCTTTGCCATTTAGTTTGATTATATTGTATTATTTTATCAGAGTAAATGCAATAATAATCTTGATGTATAGTAAAAAAGATTGTTGTGCATCTTGTATATACACACTAGTAAAAAAGAACACATATTCAGTTCTGAATCTTTCAACTTCTCATTGCTTTGAATGAAATCTTCAGTGTGTATAATTTAAGGTATGATGTTAATAAAATAAAATTAAATTAAAGTAGGCTGATCCATACTAACCCTAGGTTACAAATGATGTTTCCTGAAACAATAAAATGTTGTAACATTCAATTGTTGTGGAACATATATTAAATTATTGGATTTTACTATTGTTTCAACTAACTTGCGAATGTACCACAATTATGTGTTATTGTTTGTCAGGTTTTAGACTTTTGTTGTGGTTCCAATGACTTCAGTTGTTTGATGAAATCAAAGCTTGAAGAGATGGGAAAGTCATGTTCATTTAAGAACTATGATTTGATCCAAGCCAAGGTATATCTTTTGATCTAGTTTGCACTTTTCACAGCTAGCCACTTTGAATTTTGGTAGATGCATGTTCACATGTTCTGTAAATGTGTTTTGGATATGTCTGTCTTTTATGAACTGAACACATTCTTTTATATGCATGCCGTGTGACGATAAATTCTAATAATGGATTAATGCATCGGTATATAGGGTGTGTTTTTTTATGAATGCATTACAGATTCCTGATACATAGAGAAGTTTATTGAATTTTGTCATATCTAAGATGGAACTTGTTCTTCATCTTTTACTACTGCGTTCCATCATGACCTGGAGTCATGAGAATTCTTTAAAACCATGACTTCTTGAATGTTTGAAGATCACTTAAGGTGATCTCGTCTGATGTGTGGGGCGAATTCATAGTCAAAATAACATCTATTTTTGCACTGCTCGATGACTAGTTTCTCATGAAACAATTTGTTTAGCATCTTTTATGAATGTTTGGTGTTCGCTGCAACTCTAGATATACTTTTATTGACTAAGTTTGTTAGGTTTGGTAGTAGAGAAGAGGCAAAAATTACGTGGAACAATGCAATTTTTTCCACTATTTTTACCCAGTTTGGAGGGTGGATGGAAGGTAGACAAATGGTGAAAAGCAGAGGAAGAACTAAGAAGACCATCCATGAGGTGATCAAACGAGATCTACATGAAAACGGTCTATCTTTAGACATGATACATGATAAAGCTCAATGGCTTCGTTTGATCCATGTAACCCACCCCACCTAGTGGGACAAGGCTTTGTTGTTGTTTTGTTATTTGTTTCGACTATTTGGTCGAAGCGTGATGCAAGCACCTTTGATGACTATTATGGGATAGAATTAGGCACTTAGCATCTATTTGGCGTAAAAGCACTTGAAATTTTTAAAAGATTTTCCTTCAAACATGTTGAGAGTTTGGAGAGTTTTGCTCTTTTGATAGGTCTTTGTTTTCTTCTGCTTTGCTTTTATATAGGGCAACACTATTCCGCACCTTTTTTTATATCTTTTCCCCCTCATCTTAATGGAATTTTTATTTTATCAACAAAAACTATGCATTAACGTGTTAAAGGATATGCGCGATGTCTAAGCTAATTTTAATGATGCTTGTAAGTTTATATATTCGGTATCAAAGGCGTTGACATAATCATTAGGTTAGGCTGCCCACTGCCGACAGATCTTTCTCAGACCCCGTGTTAATGTTGGATGCTTGTGTAGTTATTTCTATTTGTGGCTGCTTTTGTTAATCATGTTTTTGAATCAGTTATGATCTTTGTTTCCTAATGTTTAATTTTTAGTTTCTTTTCTCTTCTTTCCTTCCTTCTACAATGAGGGCTTGTATGTGTATTTCTAAGGTTGTCTTTCTCCTTGTAGAATGATTTCAGCTTTGAAAAGAGAGATTGGATGAGTGTAACTGCAGAAGAGTTACCAAACGGTTCTCAACTTGTAAGGCACAGCAAAGCATTTGTTTCTTAATTACATACATGAATGATGTTCATATTTAATATCTTTATTAATTTTTCTCATTTTCTGTCATTCTCAATACTTGACTTAGATCATAGGGCTGAATCCTCCTTTCGGAGTTAATGGCTATCTGGCTAACAAGTTTATTGAAAAGGCACTGACATTTAAGCCGAAACTCCTTGTACTTATTGTTCCAAAAGTAACAAGACGGTTAGTGTTGTACTATTGTTTCAATTTATTTTTGATATGGGATTAAAAAAGCTCATCTACCTTTTACTTATTTCTATTTGCCAGACTTGACAGACAGAAAGGTGGATATGATTTAATTTGGGAGGATGATGAGATGCTTTCAGGAAAGGTAAGTTGTGGCTGGATGTCCATAACTCGGTGTTTTGAAAACCGAATTAGTCATTGACCCGATTGAGTTAGAAGTTCAATGGTTTAAAGGTTTAACTGAGGTTTAACGGGGTTGACTTGGATATAATAACATATTACAATAATTCTAGGTGTACATCTATTTTTCCTAACCAAGTCCAATAAAGTAATTTATTCTAAGCCAAATAAGAGGCTATTTTGATGTCAAATAAAAGTTCATTTTGATGCTATTTTTTATACTATTTGACACCAAAATAGTCTTCTATTTACCACAGAAATAAATAACTTGGCCAAAATAGGTGGACATATAATATTATCGAAAATAATATATTTATATATGAAAAATATTTTTTTTTGTTTTATTATTTTAAATCGGTTAACCACTAAACCAGACTGGTTCGATTGGTTTACTGTTTTCTATTGGTTCTTTGGCAACTGTTTTATCATGAACCTGACTAGACTAGTGGCTGGTGTTCAATTAACCCAATTGAACCAAGCTGTTTTTTTTTTTTTTTTTTGGTCATGAACCAAGCTGTTCGATTTGGTTTTCAGAACCATGCCGTAACTTATATCTTGATATTGGCTGAAAATGTCTGGAAGTTGTTACTCAAATGTAAACACATAAAAGTCATAAAGCTATCTAGTAGTTATGGCAAGTATGGAGACATCAAAGTTTTTCTCTGAGATAGAAAATTTTGTATTTTTTGTTCTACCAAAAAGCAAGTACAATATATACAAGATATTCGAATAGAAATTCCATATTTGTGTTAGTTGAAATAGGGTGTTTGTATTTGTAAGGTTTAGCCTGTTTTATTTTTGTTTGTTTCTTTATTGAATTATGCTCTACATTGTTGTGCTGAGTTCCTTCCTTTCAAAAGGAAAAGGAAATTTCTTTTTTTTTTTTCCCCATTTTTGTTTGCATGTCCTTGTTTCTTTGTGTGTATCCCAAAGCCAATTTCCAAGCATTAAAAAAGGGATATACATGTATATTAGCTCATGTTTTGCATTTTGTTTATGCCTCCAGTCATTTTATCTCCCGGGGTCCGTTGACGTGCGCGACAAGCAACTAGAAGATTGGAACAACAAAACACCTCCTCTTTACCTTTGGAGTCGGCAGGATTGGAGTGCTCGCCACAGGGCGATAGCTCTACAACATGGCCACATAAAGGACAAGTATGACAATGAAAATTCAAAAGGAATAGACGTGAAGAATTATCTTATGGAAGAGAATCATGACTGCTATCAAGATTACCCTGGATTGCATGCTCCTGATGATTTCTTAAGCATATTTGATGGTGTTCCGGACGATAATAGCGGTGCTACTCCTGAGGAAGGTGCAATGAGCAATGCTTGTTTACCCATTGTCGAAGCTGAAGGGATGGTTGTTGACATGGAATTATCTACTCCCTAGAATGAGCATTTCTGAGTTGTTCTCAAATGGTTTTGGGGGATTTGGGTGTAGAAAATAGGAAACCACCGAAATTGAATGTCTTAGAAGTTATTGTATTGACATGCAGTTTGTTGTAGCTAATGCTTGTTTTAGAACTACAAGAAAAATTACAGTGGAGGTAGTTGTTTTGATGCTAGTAGTTAATTAGAGGTCATAATTCAAGAAAATAACTAATAACCTTGACGATGACAAACATTTGATATATCTAAAGTTGATTTTGTGCTTCTGAAAATCAGCAACAGTATATCAGCATTGTATCAGCGTTCATTGTGATGAATCTTACCCAATAGAGAAGCCGAGAAGGTAACAATAAAGGAAGATTAAAGATATCAAGACAAGCAAAATAAGAAGGAATTTACTTTGATTGCAACAGGTCACAACATTCATGGCTGCAACGATCTGAAAGAATAAAAAGAAAGATTCTCTTGTTTTAAGCAGATAATTTGATCTACATATGAAGAACATTCAAGAAAGCAAGTTACTATAGTTTTCTTCCATTGTTTTTGTTTTTGTGAGGCTTATTGTCTCTTGCCTGTTTCATGTTGAGAGTGAATAAGGAAAAAGTGATAGATTTTTTTTTAAAAAAAGTCAATATTCGTAAGTTTTGTGAGTGTTTGATACGTAAGTATGAGCTATGTAGTAGTTCATATGGTTCTCTCTTTTTATTTTTATTTTTTTATTTTTTATGTTGGGTGAGTATTTTGATGTGTTCTAACTTATGTGAAACATGGTATTTAGATGGGTGACCCTGCTTCTAATGTGTCCCACACTTGTCAAAGCATTCTCAAAATTGGTCCCGACTTGGCACATATAATGATAGAGATTTGGTCCAGACTTGCCACACGTATAATGATAAGGATTTCAACACGATGGATTTGTGGCCTTGGATTAGAAAGAATTTAAGAAAAAAGGACATGCTCTTTTGTGCAGCTCTCTTGTGTGGATTTGGTGCAACAAAAACAATGACATCTTTCGACCAGACAATTTTTGGTTCCCTATTAAGATACACTATTTGATTCACAGCTCTTGCAATGATTTTCTTAAGTGTTTTTGGTGGCATGGGTTTGGTTGGTTATTCTTTGCCCAGTGATATCTGGCTAGCAATCCCCTCATCCGAATTCTTCAAAATAAATTATGATGCTAGTATTATTCAGAATTTAGATTATACGGCTTATGCTCGTATTATTCAAAACTGTGCTGGTGATTGTGTCAAGACTTGTCATGGTTCTTTGCCTTTGTGTTCGGTTATATGAGGTGAACTTTATGCTATCCTGACTGATTTCATTTTAGCTTGGAAACTGGTATTAGAGATATTATTATGAATTCGATTGCGTGGAAGCGATTTTGTTCATCAAGAATGTTAATGGGACTCTTAATACTTTGGATAGAGCAATCGTCACTGAGATTCATGAGCTCTTCTTGAGAGATCGGAATATTACTCTATCTGATGTCACTTGTTCAGCAAACATAATTGCACATGCGCGGACTCGTACAACAGGAAGGGATAGAATTGTCTATTTGGAGTGGTTCCATGTTAATAAGGACTCGTTAGTTTTGTTGCTTGTGTGTAACCTTGATCTAATCAAACAAAAAAAAGATTAGGTTAAACATAAGTGATTCGTAACTTAAATCAAATTCATTACAGTGAAAATTCTATTATACTTGGGGGTAGAGATTGATTTCAAGTCTTATTGCATTTTGAGACCAAATTAAAATATATTGTCGTGTCTTCTTTTTTCTTTATATCTATTTATGCAATATAATTTTCAAACGAGACAAAAATAATAATGATCTCTTTAATTTTCAAAACGTAAAGTATACTTTAATCTCCTAATTTATCACTAATAATTTTAAAGTACAATTTCTTTAGTTCCTTTAGATTCAATTTCTTTTTAAGTCTGAACAAGCTTTTATCATTAAACCCTCATAATTGGCCTCAATTATTCTTTATACGTTATCATTACATTCTAGCCATGAAAAAATATATAACTTATTCTTATAAAAGGATGATTCTAATTCTACAATACTCATTCACGAACTTCTTATTCTACAACACTCCTTTACAGTTATCTATTTTTCATATTTTGAAAATTTGGTTGTTATTCTTATTGATTTTTTTTCTTCATAAAATTGAAATCATATATTCTAATTCTACAATACTCATTCACGAACTTTTTATTCTACAACACTCCTTTACAGTTATCTATTCTTCATATTTTGAAAATTTGATTGTTTTTCTTATTGATTTTTTTTTTCATAAAATTGAAATCATATATTCTAATTCTACAATACTCATTCACGAACTTCTTATTCTACAACACTTCTTTATAGTTATCTATTCTTCATATTTTGACAATTTTGTTGTTAATCTCATTGAATTTTTTTTTCATAAAATTGAAATCTTAGATATTTATGAATTACTCATATGTAATCCATGTGTTGGTCGAAGGTTCTTTAGTATTAATGATCATCACCAAAGTTTAATATGAAAAATAGCCAAATTAAAACGGCGAAGAAAAATCCTAACAAAAAAAGGCAATACAGAGAACACATATCTTTAAGAATTACTTATGAACGTTGATAAGTTCAAATATTTATATTATCTAGTAATGTCATTTGTGTTAGCAACTTAACTTTTTCATATTATTTATTTCATTAAGAAAATGTTAATTTTCAAAATCAGAACTTGCTCAACTAAGAGTTAAGAGTCGTCCAATTTCAAAGAATAGGTGTAAGTAAAACACATTCTTATATTTAAAAAGAAATCCAACTTGTTTTGGAATGCCAGGTTAGTTGTTACATTTTTATAATAATTATTCGACTATATTTCTAATTTTACATGTGTATTTATTGTTTTGTTCTAAATTTCATGTTTATATATATATATATATATATATATATATATATATATATATATATATATATATATATATAT
>JASCZI010242803.1:1009-18160 GCA_036250425.1 Stylosanthes scabra | reverse complement strand
CTTCAATAAGCTGTTGGTTATCTGATTCGAATAATACCTGTTGGATTTGCAGATTCTTGGCTAGAATTAGAGCTTCTCTCATAGCTGTTGCCTCAGCCGTGAGACTAGAGTTTGTTGTGAGGGTTGATGTGGAGCCCCCTCTCACCCTCCCGAAGCTATTTCTGATAACAATCGCAGCAGAGCCCTTCTTGGTGTCAGAGTTGAAGGCGGCGTCTACATTGATCTTCAGCCAATCTCTTGGTGGTGGTCTGCAAATTACAGGTATTCTAGGACTCTTACTTGTTTTGTTTATTTGTTGTGGCCTCATTTCTTGTGAAGTTGCATACTCTTGTTCCATGATGTTTGCATTCAATAGGGTGAATTTAGGGATAGGTTGTATTTGGCTGTGTTGAAATGCATTTCTGCTCTTCCAGATTGACCAAACTAAAAAACCCACTTTAGCACATGTATTCTCCCTTCCTTCCGAGACCCATCTTTCAATTGTTGTCTGATGTTCAGCATCCATTTGCCTAGAGTTGAAACGTTTGAATTGGTAGGGTTGCAAGTGAGTTGTGACCCAAACCACACTGATCTTGTCCAATCACAAAGTAATAAAGCATGCTTGGTGGTTTCTTGTTCTCTTAGACAAATCGGACACATAGAGTCTTCAATTATCCTCTTCCTTCTCAGACTAACCTTGATTGGAAGGATGTTATGGATTGCTTTCCACAAGAACATTTTAATTTTTTGAGGACATTTCATTCCCCAAACTCCTTTCCATAGTTCTTTCATTTCAAAACTGTAGGAGTTGCTGCATTCTTCTAGGATTTCCTCTCCTTTCGCCACATAGTATCCAGTTTTTATGGAATAGCCTCCATCCTTTGTAAATGGCCATCTGAATTTATCTATTTTGTTGATTCTGCCTAGGGGAGTTTGCAAAATTTTCTCTCTGACGTGATTAGGCATAAGTTCTGCAATTCTGTCCATGCTCCATTCTCCATTTTTTGTGATAAGATTAGCTACTGCCATTTGCTGCCTCCCATTATTCCCTAATGGCTTATTGATTCCATGAATCCAATTGTCCTCCCATAGGTCAATCTTTGTTCCGTTACCTATGCTCCATTTCCCATTCCTCTTTAGGAAATCTCTTCCATGAATCACGCTTCTCCACACCCAGGAAGCCTTTTTTCCTAACTGAGCTGACCAAAGATCACTTTCTGGGAAGTAGATAGCTTTGAGAACTTTAGCCCACAACGCTTCTTGATTCTGAAATAGTCTCCACGCTTGCTTTGCTAGATGGGCTGTGTTTTGGTGTGTGAAGTCTTTAAATCCCAAGCCACCCTATTCTTTGCTTTCACACATTTTCTCCCACCGCTTCCAATGAATTCCCCTCTCTTTGTTGGTCCCTCTCCACCAAAATCTGGCTATTTTTGCACACAGTCTCTTACAAAAGCCTCTTGGGAATCTGATTACGCTCATTGCATATGTTGGGATTGCTTGGATGACCGCCTTGATGAGCACTTCTTTACCGGCTTGGTTTAGGAGTTTCTCCTTCCACCCCTCTATCTTGCTGTTGACTCTATCTTCTATCCAATTCAGTGCCTTCGCTTTTGATCTTTCCCATTGTGCTGGAAGTCCTAGGTATTTGCCTGGATTCTCCCAGCTAAGAATGCCCAGAATTTCCTCTCTGTTCACTCTTGTGTGGATAGTAACCTCTCTCCCAAAGGTGATGCCTGATTTCTGAAAATTGATACGTTGTCCCGATGCCGCTGTGTATTGGTTAAGGACTTGGATTAGTTGGTAAATTTCTTCCTCTTGTATCATTTACAATCGTCAGCAAACAATAAATGAGTTATGGGGGGTGCTGTAGGGGCAAGCTTTATCCCTGATATTAGATTATTGGACTGAGCTTGCTCCATTAATATAGTAAAAACTTTCGAAGCAATTATAAAGAGATAAGGGGAAAGAGGGTCTCCCTGTCTTAGCCCTCTTTGAGGGGATATTTCCTTTGAGAGGTTGCCATTGATCTTAAACTTGTAGGTCACTCCTCTGATACATTCCATGATGAGCTAAACCCACTTCTTCTCAAATCCAAATGCATTTAGAACACGCTCTAGGAAATCCCACTCAAGCCTGTCGTAAGCTTTGTTCATATCCAGCTTTATTGCAAGGTCCTTTGAATTTTGTCTCTTCCCTGTCTGCAAAGCATGAAAAGCCTCTTGGACAATGACTATGTTATCTTGAATGAGCCTGCCTCCCACGAACGCGCTCTGAGTAGGGGATATGATTTGGTCAACAATGTGTCTCAACCTTATAACCATGATTCTTGATATAATCTTGTAAAGGAAGTTGCAGCAGCTTATAGGTCTGAGCTGATTCAAGGATTCTGCTTGCCTGGTTTTTGGAATGAGAACAACATGGGTTTCGTTGACCGCTTTCGGAATTTGCCCCTTGTCTAAGAACTCTTTTACTGCATCACACACCTCTGCCTTGACTGTGTCCCAATGTTTTTGGTAGAATAGCCCGTTCAATCCGTCCGGCCCAGGAGCTTTCAAACTGCCCATGCTGAAGACAGCTTGTCTAACTTCCTCTTCTGAGATTTCCTTGGTAAGCTCTCTATTCATTTCATCGTTTACTCTTTTGGAAATTTTATCTTCCCAATCTATTGTATTACTGGTTCCTGCCGATGTGAATAATTCAGAGAAGTGATTCTCTATTAGATTGAGCACATTCCGTTGTCCTGTTACCCACTGGCTGTTCTGATCTTTGAGCCTTTCAATTCTGTTTCTGTCCCTCCTTTGGATGGTGGTGGCATGAAAGAATTTAGTGTTCTTGTCAGCCCACCTCAGCCATTTGATTCTTGACCTTTGTCCCCAGAATTTTTCTTCTTGGAGCCATAACTTAGTAATCAGGTTTCTGATCTCTCTTATATCTTGCTGCACTTGAGGAGTTAATTCTCGATTCTGAAGGCTCTGCAGCTTTATCTTCAAACTGTCAATCTCCCTATCTGCTCTTTTGAAGGTTTTTCGACTCCAGTTTTTAAGCTCTTCAGTGCAGTTCCCTATCTTGCTTAAGATACTCTCCCACCCTCCATCTTCTAAAGATTCTTTATTCCACCCTTTGCTAATGACCTCAACACATTCATCATTATCTTCCCAGAAAGCCTCAAATTTAAATGTTCTAGTTACTTTAGCTTGTGGACTGACCTGGAGAAGCAGTGGGCAATGATCTAAAGATATGGCTGGTAGGACATTCAGAATTGCATTGTTGAATTCACACCTCCACCTCCAGTTGACAAGGGCTCTGTCCAATCTTTCTCTTGTGACAATTCCCTCCCTTGGGTTGCTGAACCAACTGAATTTGTTGCCTTTTGGATCTATTCCATAAGCCCACATCTGCCCAGAAATTCCCTAAACTGCTCCATATGTTTCTTCAGTTTTGGTCTCTTCCCCTCTTTTTCTTCTTGGCTTAGGATTTCATTGAAGTCTCCTATATAACATACTGGGGTGTCTGGGCCAGGGTTACTTATGATAAGCTGGTTCCATAAATCCTTCCTGTATTTATAGGTTGGATTTCCATAGACAAATACCCCTTCCCAAGTATACCCATTATTCTCATCTATGCTAGCTTTAATGTAGTTATCAGACCAGGAGTAAACATTAATATTAATACTATTCTTCCATAAAAGGCATAGACCTCCGGACAAAAGTGCTTGTCGTAGGACAGCTTCTTTCTAATTTTACTAATACGGTCTTCTTTAGCTCTTGTTTCCATAAGAAAGACTATGGCAGGCCTATTTTGTTTGCATATATTTTTTAGTTTCACTTCAGTCGCGGCGGCCGCCACTTCGCGACCGTTCCAGCTAACAACATTCATGGCTAGGTTGGGGGCATGGTCAGGCCGCCTCCTCAGCCTCAGTTGGTGTTGCTTCCATCTCTTGTTCTTCCTCTTTCTCCTCTGGTTCTTCAGGTTTGTCTCCATTGCTTCCTTCGACCCTTCCTCTCTTAACATTGCGTGGTTCCTCCTCCGCCTTGTTCCCTTCCATAGTCAGTAGGAGGGGTTGGTCATCTTGTCTTCTTCTCTTGAGGGTCAGTTTCCTCATCATTCTGCTAGCTAGTTCCACTTCCCATGTTTTAGAAGTGATTTGCAGCTCAGTAAACTCATCATCCTCTGGGGGTAGTTCTACATAGTAACCACCTTGTTGTTTTGTGCTTTCCCACATCTGTTCTCTTCCTTGATTAGCTCCAATTTCTGTCATGACAACATCTATATCTTTTGGCCCCTGAGCATAAGTTATTCTCTTGAGCTCATCCCCAGTGGTGACAATCTTCTTCGAGGTTGTGTAACTTAGCTGAGTGGAATTGTTGTCTTCAAAATTTGTTTTCTTGTTTTGGTTTGACATGGGCCCCTGGTTTCTTTCATCTTCAGCCTTGTAGTTGCTATCCTCCATTTCCTTTTGTTTTGGGCTTGGAAGCTTTGACCCCCTCCCAGTTTTTCTTTTTCATCCTCCTGTTGGGCTATTTGAAGGACTTCTTCTGCTACTCTAGGCAGAACACCGTTCACTTGGCTTTTGGGCCTCATAGAAGGCCCACCTTCCTGTTGCTTTTCTCTCAAGTAAACATACTTGACCTCAGAGAACTTTTCCTTCCCTTTTTCCTTTTCTCCTAAAGGTCTTTTCAGCTCTTTTCTCAATAAGTTGACCTCATGTAATAGAGCCCAGTCTTCCTCCTCTACCACTATTGCTTGTGCTTTTGGTGAAAACATCCCATCACCGCTACTTTGTAGCACCAACTCCTTAAACAACTTTTGTTTTGATGTGACCTCTGCCTCAGATTTCTCTATGGACCTTTGGATGTTGTAGTTTATTTTGGACCTTTGGTTAATATCCAAACTATTTCCCAAGTCTCTTGTTGCATTTGATGAGTCTTCATCACCTTGTTGTTCATGTTGCATTTGATTTTCTTGTTGAACTTGATCTTCTTCTTCTGTTTGTTGGAATGTTTTGATACCATTAACACTTAGACTTGTATTGTATCTTGGAACAGATTCATCCCATGTGGCCATAGCTGTTGGATTGCTACAGTTCTTCCTTTCATGGCCAATGATGCCACAGTTGAAGCAGTACTTATCCAGAAGCCTTTCATACTTCAGGCTGATCCATGTCTTGTTCTTCCTCTCCCTCCAAAGCCAGAACCCGGTTTGCAGTCGTTGGGTGATATCGATTTCTACTCTGGCTCTCAAGAAGTTTCTTTTCAGAACTCCTTCGCTCCTTGGATCTTCCACCCTGTCAATGACTCCTAACATATCAGCGAAGTCCCTTGCAGTTTCTCTATCCATGTACTCTTCTGGTACTCCATGAAATTGGATCCAGAATTCCATTTTTGCGTGAGAGATTTCGAAGATTGAATCTCCTTTGTACCATTCTTGGAGGTTGAGAAGGTTTCCCTTCACGCACCATGGCCCTGCACTCATCAGCCTTCTTCCCTTTGATGTGTCCTTAAAACTGATTAGAACTTTGTTTCAGCTCACCTCTGATATCTCCACTTCCTTAGGGTTCCCCCACATTCCCATTATGGTGTTTTTGATGACTTTAAACTTCACCTCCTTTTCAGTGATGAGTTTTCCCACCAAGTTGAGGCATTCATCTTTGTATCCTGGGCTCCTGTTCCGTGGAATGTAGATTGTTTGTCCCTCTACAGGTTCCACTCCTAGACTGAATCTGTTTGGGTTCATATTGGAGTGTGGTGTAAAAGTGTTTGGTTGAATGTCTACTTTTTGTGATATTGTTTGGGGATGTTTGGACAGTATTATGTTAAGGTATATTGCTAAGGTGTTGCAGGTTTGTATGTTTCTGGCTTTGTTGAGGTTGCTTGTAGAATGAGGGGCATGTATTTGTTGGTTTAGGGTGTTTTAGTTTGAAATTGCAGAACCTGAAGTTCTAAGATTTCTCTCCTGTTGAGAGCATTTTCTCTCCTAGTGAGAGTCCCAATACCACTAATCCCTCGTTAAACAACCAAAAACGGATCAAGACAACGAGGCCACGACGACTAAACTTTTGGGCTTTGGCTGTATGGTGTGGGTGTCATGAGAATTTATATCAGAGTTATTGTTTACTCATAAATGGATTGGACTCGGTAAAATATTTTAAATCTTTTTATTTACTCATGGAGCACTTAATACGAGATGAAAATCAGCTAGGATTTTGGTATTTCTTGAACAATTTCATTGTTGTTTTTTTTTAAAAAAAAAACTATTTTAAAGAGTTGTAAATTGTCATCTAATTAGATTTATATATTTATATGGTTTTTGAAATAGTGAATTTGAGAATTAATTACTCTTGCTAATGTGATAATATATGACTTGGTTGTCTATGTAAAATTCTTTTATAATGTTGGAAATTAAATTCTTAAAAGAAAAAAAGAGTGAAATGTAATAGTATCTAGAAATATTTTGTATAATTTTTCAAAAAATAGTTGAAATTTCATATTTAATTTAAAAAGTATAAAAATAAATAATTTTTAAATATTTGATATTTTCTATAAAAAGTAAGTTTGAAAAAATCTTTTTAAGTCTTTGTTCACAAGTTCTTTTATTTTTCTTCTTTCTCTAAGTACACTCTTAGTAGTTTATAATATAGGTTATTCTTTGTAATATCTTATATTAGATTAACAAACTCGTATGGGAGTAGTTTTTAGTTTTTACACTATAATATCTTTGAATAAGACCCTAAAGTTTCTTCTTATTTTTCAAAAATATCTAAGCACGATTCATCCCCTTTTGGAAGAATCATGTTATTTTGTTTGTGATTTATTTTATATGGCCTTCTGGTTTAAGAAACACTTTAAAAACGAGTTCAAAAAACTGAATCTGTAAGTACACATCATCGTCTAAGAACCAATATCAGCAATGTGTACATCAGAAATGTGCATAATGGTGAGATCTTCAATTCATGAAATTTAATAAAAATTATGTCAGCAGTTCAACAAATGTAGTTTTCTGCTGAGATATTTGAAGAATGAGAATCACTTCTCTTTTCTTTCTTTTTGGGTGCAGCTTCGCACTTTCAAACCCTTCTCAGATCACCACGAACGAGTCCATAATGCTGTCCTACTAGCTCAGATTTCACCATCCCAAAACTGCTCAAGAGATCTGTATACACCGTATGTTTCATGGACGAATGGGGTACCCCTCACTAACCGTGCCTGCAATAAGGAACAACACGCTCAGAAAAAAAAAAAAAAAAACTGTTGCTACTATGGAAGTGAAGAGCAGCACCTTCAATATGATAATATCATACAGTCTGACAGTCATATGTTGAGAACTAACTACCCCAAAAGCTTAACTTATTTAGTGAAATCTCATACGTAATTTTATATCTAACATGTTTCCTCACGAAAAAACCTGCTAAACTTCATGCACAAACTGAACGAGAACAACCAACAACCATTAATATAGGCCATGATAAAAAGTGAAAAGCCAACTATCTCAGAATTTGATAAGAGATGTGTAAAATTTAATAATTGCTAAGCAGTAAGCACCATATACTTCTATAAAACAAAGAATTCCACCAAAACATTATAGATTTACTGCTTCAAGAGGTACCTGCAATATAAACATCGCTGCTAAACCTAATAACGTATTTAGGTTTTAAAATACCATGAACGCTGAATACTTACTTGTTGAATCTCAGAAAATTTAGCAAACAGGTCTTCCGGTATAGACCAGTCAAAAACATCGAAATTTTCCCTTATTCTTGTTTCATGTGTGCTCTTGGGGAGCACACTATGGCCCATTTGCAGTCCCCACCTCAGAGCAACCTGTGCAGGAGTCTTGCCTAGTTTCTCTGCAACCATACTTAGAACTGGATGCTTAAGGACATCACTTTTCAGCCAGGTTGTTCCAGGGGAGCCCAAAGGTGAATAGCCCTACAGAAATGAAATTAAAAGGTCACACAATTCATGTAAGAAACCAATCAAACAAGAAATGAACTTTCATGCTAATAAAACAACTACAGCTGTAATTACTAATTAAACACTGTTATATAGCCTAATTGTAAGTTGTAAATACACCTAAATTCAGTCCATGAAAACATAAATCTCCTTTAATTGTTACACTTAATTTCTTAGATCATCTTCTGCATATTCCCATTGGACTAGACTGTTTAATCTCTAGTTCTCTACCTTAGGCTAGATTCTATCAAATTTTCTACAATATATGCTAGCAAGTAGCAACTCTCTACAAAAATTTTTAAAAGAACGCCTGAAGACAGGATGATTGATGAAAATAGCCGATATGGTGCAAACACGAGAGAGATCATCCAACATTTGCTGACTTACAGAGAGGTGGACGCCTTTGGATTTGCAGAAAGCCCGCAGCTTGTCCTGCTGCCAAGAAGGATGACACTCCACCTGGTTCACAGCAGGAGGAACCCGAGCAATCTCCAGCAAGTCCCCAAGCTTCTTGGAGGAGAAATTGCTCACACCTATAGCTCCAGCCTTGCCAGAGTCATATAGTGCCTCCATTGCTCTCCAAGTGCTAGGTATGTCAGGCTGTACAAGATTTTCCGGCTTAAAGCCCACTGATCCTTTCTTCATTGGAGCAGGCCAGTGAATCTGAAAGGGTGGAATTGTCAGTTTGCAGATCACAACAGAATATGCTTGTATTAACTGCTTATTAACAGTACCATGCCAAATTCTGAAATTATTTGATACAATATTGAATATTATATATGCATTAAAAATACAGAAAATTCAGACCAATGTATCACGTGCATGAAGTACTAATTTGGACTTCCTAGGATGACACATGTGGCAGTTAAGTCAATTAGACACATGGTTAAAAACTGATTTCCAATTGTTGTACAAGAATATTTTAGAATAGAAAAAAATTTATGCATATGGCATTTAGCAAAGCTATTTGCCGTAAACCAAGCTAGAAGTGGAAGTGTTATTCCTACAAATGAAAAGAAAAATGGAAGGTTTATTTAACTTAATGACTTCATATCCAAATGCTGCGTCATGTTAATCCAGATACAATACTTCCCTCTAAAATTCAAAACAAATTTTATATAGGCAAAATAATCAAGTTCAAACCAGAGAGAAAACAGGGGTAATAAAATAATTAATTGCATACATTTAAATTTTAGCATCAAATAGATAGAGAGTATTGGAGATTTAGTGATATTACATACAAGGTACAAATCAATATAATCAAGCTGCAAATCTTTCAAAGTCCTGTCCAGTGCTAGTGGCACATCTTCTGGAGCATGATCGGTATTCCTGCAGGACGCATCTCAAATCCTTGAGTTCTATCCAATGAAGATTAACAAAGAAATATATGCTGGCACAACGTTACCAGAATTACTTTACCTTAAAGGCTTAAACATGGAAAGCAAACTAATAATCTAAATTCTAGAATATAAAAACAAACCATAGTTTAGAGGTAATCCACAAATCCTCACGCTTCACTACACCCTCATCAAACAGCTTCTTCAACACAATCCCAATCTGCAATCAAAGTGAAATAATTTATTTTGTACCCAATCATCACCTCAATCACTTGCTCCAACTAGCTAGCTAATATTATCAAATCAAGGTAACACAACACCAATACAACACAGAACAAAAGAATCCTAATTTATGTCAATTACCTCCTTCTCGTTGCCATATATTTGAGCACAATCAATGTGACGGTAACCAATCTGTAACATACATCAATATGAATGATCAATATTCATCATATAGAACAAGAACATGCGATTTAAGGAATTATACGACAATAATTCTAGGTTTACAGTTATTTTGACGAACCAAGTCATTTATTTCTATGTCAAATAGAAGCTCATTTTTGTGCTATTTAACATTGAAATGGTCTTCTATTTGGCATAAAATTAAATGACTTGGTTGAATTTAGTTAGGCAAAATAGGTGTACACTGATTATACAATTATGTGACATTTAATTGCATTCCACCACAACAATATAGCTCCTGGATACAGTTCACTCAACGATTGCCTTTGGGTTCCGAACTCCATATGGGGAAGGAGCGTTGTTGTTTCCGAGGTACTCTTGTTCCAAAGGAAGCGAGTGACTCTAGGTCTTCCGGAAAGGTAGTTAAGTTACCCGAGGCTAATTCAAATCACTCTTCTTTCAGCCCTTGTGACCCTCTGCCCCTCTTGAGGGCATGCAGAGCTAGATGGAGGAATCTCAAGGAAGGGCTGGTACCTAAACTATCTTCCGGACAGGAGAATCCTGACTAGTCTCATCGACTACTCAAAACTCATATCATACACAGGGAAGGAAAGACATTGAGACTTAAACGGATACCAAGCCGGAAGAGCACTGGATAGAGACTATAGGGTCTCATCCCTGCTTCAACCAGAGATGGGGAGACGGCATCGTAATAATTCTTGTGGTCTCTCTTCGCCCCCGCCCCAAAACTGATCCACAGCACAGCGCCCATTCGCTTCGCGCGCGGGAAGGCAACGAAGTTCAGTTAGTAATCACAATACACACCACAACCATGATGAGTGATGAAAACCGCAACGCAATTCAAAACCATCTAGCTGTGTTCCTTTTATATTATCACTATACACTAACTGATTGTCAAAATAACAAAACAGAAATTAAAATTCAAAAACTCAACTTAACCAACAGTGTAATTCAATGTTAATACATAGCCAGGAAAATGAACAGCTGAAAGAAAAAAGTAGTATCAAACATCAAACGAGTAGAATAAGCTCTAACAAGCATAAGCATGAGGATGAAATGGATTAAGTGGAAACCTTGATGGCGGCGGCAACAGCTTCACCGACGAGGACGGGATCGGACTGCCATGTTCCCAGGCCGACGGAGGGGATCTTGGCTCCGGTGTTGAGTTCGAAGAATCGGATTTCGTTCGTCATTGTTTCTTTCAACTTTGTATTTTCTTTCTCGGAATCCAAAGAGGTTATTAAACCCTAACTAAGTAGAGTGAAAATAAGGCAGCTAAAGTAGAAAAACCGAAGAAGTATTGGGAAACAGCAAATTACATGAGAACAGAATCAGAATATGTAGTTTTTCTTGTGGCAGGAATCTTTAGCGGTTACTGCGACTTATGGAGTTGTGATACGTGTTGAACGTGTGGTGGTTGAATAATGATATTTAGCAGCAAACATGCATGAAAAAATTCTCTAAAATTGTTAGAATTTTTAACATTTTTCAAAGACTATTTCAGTATTTTGAGATATTTAAATTCTTTGTTAACTGTTTCGTACATCACCGTAAGATTGGTTTGTAGATGTCGTTATTGGCCATAATTTACACTAACATTTTGTATTCTTAATTAGGGGACGGGTTAAGGATTTATCAGGAGTGAAATGAGATATCACATTGTTTTAAGAACCTTAGATGTTACCCGTATAAAGAATTGTCATTCTAATGTGTAGCAGATTTTCACCCAAGACATGTACTAATGCTATTTATTGTGTTTGGAATCAGGTGTTACATAATTAGACTAGAAAGATAGCTACACCTTCACAAAAATATGCTAATCATGATAGAGGCACCCACTAATGCAACAATTTCAGCATATAGGAGCTTGCAGCTGCTCCAATAATGCAACAACTTCATCCATGTTTGGCCTGGATTTGGGTGATGTAGATAAGCATTGCAAGGTGAGTGTGGCTAGCTTGTAGGCGTCCTCAACTGAATACTGCCCTTCAAGATGCGTGTCCAAAACTTGCAACACCTCGCGTATGTTAGCCAGGTATGGTTTAGCCCACTCCACCAGATCGCGTTGTCCCGTTGGTCGATTATTGTCAAACACCCTGTTGCCGGATAACAATTCAAGTAGGACTACTCCAAAACTATAGACATTACACCGAGCAGTAAGACAGCCTGCAATAACATTGTGTTCAGCCAACTAACCAAGAAGATATTAAACATGAATTAACATATATTGGAAGCAACATTTGCTCAGCAACTTGAAACCAACCATACCAGTTTCAATAAATTCAGGAGCAATATTTCTAGCAACATTGGCATTAGTGTTTTCGTATCTGAATCCATCCTTTGCCAGCCCGGAAACCGAAAGTTTTGCATTGTAATTCTGTTACCAAATCATGAAATATATTCAGTTATGATGTCCAAATAATTTCCCCGGATTTTAATCAAATTATAATTACCAAAACAAACTGTGTCATGGATCATGGATGTATCATATACTGCAAGCATACATACTGAGTCAAGCAAGATATTGGATGTCCTAAAATCAAGGCAAAACACTTTTGTTTCAGCACTGTGAAGGAATGCAAGCCCTTTGGCTACATCAAGAGCAACCTTTAAACGGAGACTCCATGATAGAGGTTGAAAGTCTGTTACAATAGTATATCCAAATGTTAAAACTAGTCCTAAGTTGAAATTTTCAATTATGTGCAATGATGGGGGCATGGGGCAGAAAATACTTGCGCCTGAACAGATGATTCTCCAAGCTGCCGCGAGACATATACTCGAAAACGAGAAGGCGGTGTTTATCTTTAAGGCAATATCCAATCAGTCTCACCAGATGAGAATGAGAAAATTGTCCCAGATAGTTTACTTCAGCCTAAAAATGAAAATAGACTCCCCTTAGTCATGAAAACAGATTCAGTTTAACTTAGAAGATCATAAAAGAGATAATGCAACAAGACACTTTCTTCTTGAATTATTAACCTCGTGTGAATTAACATAAGCAAGGGTCATAAACTCACCAACCACTCACTGTCACCCTCTAAGCCATGTTGATAAAGTCTCTTCACAGCAATAACAACACCAGTGCCAGGTTTGGCAGCCACCAACGAATTCTCATTAACCCAACCCTTAAAAACAGAACCGAAATCACCTTCTCCTAGCAGATTGTTCCGATGGAAGTTTCTCGTGGCTGTCTTCAGTTCTGAAAAACTAAAGCTCTTTAATTTTGAACAGTGCAAGATCTCTCCCTCACTCGTTGGAGTTGGTCGCGTTGTGGTAGAAGGAACGTTTGTATTACCGAGATCATTCTCATTTGTGCGCACATACTTTGAGTTCACCCCTGCCAAATGGAACTACAATATCAATTACAGTTAAACTTTCACCACTATCATGTCTTAATCCGATGTAATGTAAAATTCTCTATAGAAACCAGACATAACCAGTTTAAGAGAGAGTAAATTAACAAATCAAATATATTAAACAAGTGAAAAAAGAAGAAAAGAATGCCTAAATTCACTTTTTAAGTAATCAAAATTCTGCCTTTGTTCTATTCAAAAGCATTGGGAGAGAACAAAGGTCCAAACATGGATGATAATATGATATACATGCAAGCACAAATATCCAAACCAAATTATTGTAAAGGGCATTTCCACTTTAAGGATCAAACTCAGAAACAAGAGAATTATGGAAGGAATACCAGTGTCCTTGCGGCTCTCCGATTTACCTAGGCCGCTTAGACAAACACCCATGCTAGAAACAGCTAATTAATGATCACTCACACAAATGCACTATGATATTTTCCTCTCAAATCTCACTAACATTCAAAGTAAATAAAAGAGACTTTTACTCAACACAAAGTATTTATAACAATTCTAAGACATATGCTTAGGTTTATATAGGCAACGAATTGTTAATCAAAACTAAATGACTAAGCATGTGAAGAAACATTGCAGTGCTTAATTTAATACACTTGGCATTAATTTAACTTCAATACTGAAAGAACACTTGGTCAATTTTCAACCTTGATGTTTCCAGCTAACTAAATACCTAAATCCGAAGGCTGTTGGTGTAATATTTTTTATTTTGCACTTGGCCCTCCCTAATGATAATAAAACTCCAGAGCGATCCCTGAACAATTAAAAAATTAAACACATGACACATTGACCTCTGTAACCGGTTGGAATAGGTTACCGGTGCGGTATGTCAGATTAAAGCTGATGTGTTATAGACACTTCACATGTAAATGGTTGACACATTAGCTTTAATCTAATATGTCACACCTGTAACCTATTTCCAGCAGGTTGAAAGGGGTTTGATGTGTCTAGTTTTTTAATTACTCAAGGGTCGCTCTGGGATTTTAGTATCATTAGAGGGGGCCAAGTCCAAAATGAAAAAAATCAGGGACCGAAAAGAATGTTTATTCATTATATTTTAGTCCTTAATTTGTTTTTAAGTCGAATTAGTCCTTAAAGCATAATCTAGCTTATATTATTTAAGGACTAATCTGTCTTATAAAATAAAAATTTGAAGATTAATATAATTTATAAACAAAAATTAGGGACTAAAAGATAATTAATTTTAGTTGGGGGACTAATGTGTCTGTTTTCAAATTTTTTAGGGACCAAAATTTTATAAAATAAAAATTTGTCTTACTATTACATTTACTTGAAAAATTATAGGTAACTAATATTTTTCTAACCAATAAATCAAATCTTAAAAAACATTCAAAACGTAAACGTCGTATACCACATAATAAAAAACTTCTAAAAATCAAATATAAATATAACTCTATAAATTTTTTTAAAAATAAAATATTCGAAACCTAAAAAAAATAGAATATTCAATTTAAGTTATTGGCTGAATTTTTATTGGTTATCTAGCATTACTCCTCGTCATCTTTTTCTATTTTTTCGTGTTATAAATAAAATGTATAGAGATGTACAATACTACATCTAGCATTACCGATATAATTATAACTTCATTAAAAAATCATTATTAAATTAAAAAAAATAAAAATTATAAAATTATAAATATTTTTTTCCTATAAAAGGCCGAATATAATCTCACTAGCCAAAAAAAAAAATCATTACTAAGAAGTTTAAAACATTTGAAAATAACTAAAAAATTAAAAATAACAAGTGCATAACTTTAACAATTCCCATAGTACATTATAAGTGTTTCAAACTTTCAATGACATTAAGTGGTAAAAAAAGAAATTAATAAAAAAATATATATTTTTCCAAAATTTTAGTATGTTTGACAATTTTTTTCAAGTAAAAAGTAAAAGTACCGGAAAACATTTTTTTTAAAAGCTACTATTCTCCTTTTATTAAAGATTTTTTATTTTTATTTTAGAAAAAAAACTTTTTAATATAATAAATTAACAAAAATAATTTTTATATTGTTATATTTAAATATAATTGATAGATAAAAATGAAAAAGATTAGAGAGCTAATACATTAAGACCAATAAGGAGCCAACACATAGTTATGGATGATAACTCATATAAATTTTGAATGATAAGTTGATCTTGGATATATGAATTACAGATGATAACTCATATAAATTTTGGATGATAACTTAATTATATGAAAAAAGACTACGGAATCAACACATTATAAGTTATATAAATTTTGGATGATAACTTATTATTGGATATATGAGTTACGGATGATAATTCATATAAACTTTGGATGATAACTTAATTATTGGCTCCCTATTGACTCCCTAATATTAGTTCTGTATCATTATTGGCTCCCTAGTTTTTTTCAAATACTTTTAAATGCCATATCCAAATATTAATTTTTTTTTTATTTTCAAAAGATTTTTTTAAAAAAGTCACTTAAAAGAATCTTTTATTATAAATTCACCCAAACAAACTTCGGGTTGTTGTTGTTGTTTCTACGTGTATTATTGTACGTTTCTGTACATACCATTTATAATACAGAAAAATATAAATATCAACGCAGAAAAATAAAATTTTTATGCTGATATTTACATTTTTCCGCATTAAAAATAATGTGTACAAAGTTATATATTAGTACATGTAGCATTACCCTTTTATAATTGTTAGTAATTTACTATATCTATCAATTGAAAAAATGAAATTTAAGTTTTAAATGACACGTTTCTTTTTTGAATAATCTTTTAAAATCTATATTATCAAGAATCGAATACTAGTAGTCATTCAGCTCAATAGTCTGGTTAAGTGGTTAAGTAAATGTTCCGAGTTTAAATCCTAAAATGGGCATGGAACAATTTATTGGCTACCAACCCCCTTTAACATAAAAGATATTAAAATATTCAATTTAAGTGGAGGCACGAGCTAAGATACTTAACATGGAGACAAAGGATGCATATCAATTTTGAAGAAAGAATGAAAGATAGATGAGTCAGGATGCGTCAAAGAAGAAATTTTGAAGACCCCCATTGTAGAGCTAATGAAATTGAAAGTAGCAAGCAAGTGTCAGGGTTTCCTTTGATATCTCTGATGTAGTGCCTCCTTTGATATCTCTGATGTAGTGCCTGAAAAAAAAGGAAGATGAAGATTCCGGCAAGATCAGTATTGAATCCAGCATTCCTCAAGTTGCATGGTTTTCAAAGGAAATGCACTATGAAGATTGGCGTGACCACATATCTCTTTAGATTTCAGTTAGTAACTTGTGAAGTAGTCCATAATGTGGAAACTGTAAACCATATTACAATATGCATGCAAGGTTTTTATGATTAGATTTTGATGAATGACAACCATTATGAAATTGAGGACAAGCATCGAAGGATTCAAGATATAATTTCGAAAGCAAACAACAAGACAAGAAGACGAGTCCGCAAGCTTTGAAGATGGTTTAGTATCTTAGGATTTAGGTAAACTTCTTGTCAAGAACCAAAGTTTATTATCTCTCTCACACACACAAGAAAATGTTTTTAAAGAAAAAGGTTTTTCGAAAACTATGGCCATAAAAAGTTTTATAACTTGTTAGCTGTTTTAAAGCTTAGTGCATGCTGTCAAACTTGACATTTGTGCACTAAAGTGATGATAACTTGAGCTACGGAGGTCCAAACGATGTGGTTCTTGTTGCATTAGAAAGCTAACATCCAGAGCTTCAGATTGGTATATATATGTCTATAGTTGACATTTATTTTTCACCGCGAAAATACAGTAAAAGTCGATAGTAAAAAATTCAAAATTTTCATAACGGCTAGTTTGACTTTTTGGCTTCAACCTATACCATTCACACCCAACGTTCCAAAACCTTTGAGCATCTATAAATAGATGGTTTTGAGCTCATTTCAACACACAACACTTGCTCCAAATCTTCTTGTTATTATACTTGATTTCTATATCAATTTCAAAGTGTTTTATGCACTAATTTGAGAGATACATAATATTTTGTTCATAGTTCTTCAATTTGTAATATCATACTCTTGTTAGAGAGCTTCCAAAAATCATTTTGTTGATTTGTATA
>JASCZI010242801.1:8649-19484 GCA_036250425.1 Stylosanthes scabra | reverse complement strand
TATATATATATATATATATATATATATATATAATCCAATTATTTAACACAATTTAACATAGTATGACACAAATCAAATATAATTTAACATAATTCAATATACACATTAAATATTCACACACATTAAAAGAAAATAAAATAAAGATAATTTCCGATATAATAAAATAACATAATTTTTACTAAATTCATGTTTTTGGAAATGTAACACATTTTCATAGGGAAAAGTTTATATCTTTAGTCTGGTCCTCATCTATTCCCATTCTTATTAAACTAATTAATTTTGAAGCACCTTTTGTGGCACCTTATAATGCATAATATTATTTGTATATAAAGAAAAAATCAACGTAATTGATTGTGTAAAAATATGTAAAAATATTATGTATAAGACCATCAAAATAAGCTGAATTTATCAGTCCAATCCAAATTATATTCAACGATTGGACTTTTTCAAGAATTAGGACAGTTAAAAATGTGAGTTAAACGACTAATTTCGATTAAATCAGAAAAAATGATTGGTCAAATAAGACATCATGCGGGCTAAATGTGATGGCTCGTATATTTATTTATTTTTTGAATTTCTTTTAAAATATAACATTTTTTCATTTATTTTTTTTTTGATTTGATTTGAAAACTCAATGTATGAGAAAAAGTGTTTTTTTATCCAAATTTTTATTTTCGAAATCCAAAATTATATTTTTATCTAATTTTATTGAAAATAAATAAATAAATAGTCAAGCAAGCCCGTCTAATCCATTGGGTCAGGCATAAATTATCCGAGCTAAAAAAATTGTTTTTTGTATGTATGGTTGTCATAGATATGAGGCGCGAGCTAAGAAATTTTGCCCAATAAATAAAGTTGCTTAAGCGAGTGGGCCTAAATTGATTGGGCAAACTCTTTGACAATTCTAATTATATACATGAGATTAAATTAATATGACATATTATATTAGTATATTCTTGTATAATCTTTAGTTAATAAAAAAACATACAAATAGTTATTTTAAAAAGTGCCACTTTAAAATGATATAAAATATTAAAATAATATTAATGATTTAATTGAAATATAATATTATGGGATCAAATGAGATAGTTTATGGGCTAATTTATTTTATTATTTAAAATTTTTCAAAAAATTCAACATTTTTCATATTATTTCTCTAATTTAATTCAAAAACTTGATTTACCCACATAAAAGAAAATTATTTTCTATATTTTTGTGTTAAAAATGACATTTTTTTCCATTTTTTGGTTTAAAATTAGATATTTGTTTAATGTTTTAAAAATAAATAAATAAATAGATAAAAAGGCCGTATGCTTAACCTGTGGGGCTACCAAAAAATAATACAAAAAATCGTGACTCATAAATAAAGCGGGCTTAAATAGGTAAAGTTAGACGGATCGAGTTGGCCCATTTGATGATTCTAATTAACATAATCTCATACAATTTATATTTAATAATAGAAAAATATACATAGTTTTTTCTTTAAAATAAAAACAAAATACGTCATTTTAAATAACATTAATGTTAATGAGATAAAAAATATTAAAATGGTATTAATAATTTAAATAAAATGAATATATTATTATTAAAATAAAATGTTGCAAAATTTGATATTAATAAATGATATTAATTAGTTTGATGAATTGATTTTTCAATATCTATGTTAAGTCATTAATTAATTTGATTAAATAAATTAAAAAGTAATTTAAGAAATACTTTCACTTAGTGTGTCATGTTAGCACATTTAATTTTTTTCATTAAAAATATATTGAGAAATATGTTCAAACTCCATATTTTTATTGGAGAAAATGGATAAATATTATTTGACTTACAACTCATTAAGATAATAGATGGATAATAGATATAAGTTATAACAGATAACAGATAGATATAATAGATATAAATATAATAGATAATAGATATTTGTTTAAAGATTAAAATAAGAGCGCTAGTTTTATAAGTTAAATAACCTAGCTGAATTGTAATATTCCATTCTATATTCTACTTGGTGGAGGTAGGGTCCTGTGGCGGAGTGATTGATGGCTCGCAAGAGGTGTAAGCGGGTTCGTCCAACACTGCCAGAAGAGATGGTCGTCGAAATCCTGGTGAGGCTTCCGGTGAAGTGCCTTCTCCAATTCAAGCGTGTGTGTAAGTCTTGGAGAACCCTAATCTCTAGCCCCCAATTCGCCATCGACAACCTTCGTCAACGCTCGTTGGTGGACGGGCATCTCCCCTCCCGTTTGGTCTTCACCAATAAATACTACGGCTACTCCCGAGTTGGATTGTTGCCCCTCCAACGTCTCTTCAAGAACCCAACATACGCTACCAGGTTTGATAACTTCGGAATGAGGTTTAGTATTGGCGGGGAATTTCGTAGTGATGAGCTCGTTATTAGAGGCTCCTGCAATGGTTTGCTGTGCTTGCATCATCTTCCAAGTCGTCGTTTCTGTTTGTTCAACCCTGGCACCAAATCCTCATCTCAATGTTTTCGAATTCAGCTTGTATCATCTATAATTTATTTTGGTCTTGGCTATGATCACGTGCATGGCAAATACAAGCTTGTAACAGTCCATGAACAAGATTTGACCCGAATTTTTACATTTGGTACAAATTCTTGGACTATCGGCCCCAATTTCCCTTCTCCTGCCGTTGGTTTATCAGGGCACATTGGCAAATACCTGAGTGGCACCGGCACTCTGAATTGGATGGCAAGGATGAAGGAGAAAGAGTGGATAATTCTTTCCTTTGACTTAGCAAATGAGACTTTTGGGCAAGTGTCGTTGCCTCGTCTGAGTGGCGTCGACCACAATAATTGTGATCCAGAGCTGCAAATATCATTGAACTGCCTATGTTTTACCATTCAGAAAGATACTGCCCTCGATGTGTGGATGATGAAGGAGTATGGAGTCTGGGAATCCTGGATGATGATCTCGCGGGTGAATCACTTGCGTGACTACAATTCTCTAATACCCTTATCCATATCGGAACGTGATGTCCTTTTCCTACTTCATCCTGTGCAAAGTTTGGTCATGTATAATTGTGATGATGCCCTGTTCCGTCGTCCTCGGAGGAGGCATACAAGTGATTTCGCCATTCAGTCTGCTACATGCTACAAAGGAATTTTTTTCCCTACCTTTTTTGTTTACCATGACAGCTTAGTTTCTCCACCATAATAGCTTCTTTCAAGGAGATTTGACTGAACTAGTCCATGATTGTTTTAGAGATTATTATCTTAATACATTTTTTTACTGTATTTATCTTATTACATATTTGATTCCTATGTTTTAGTTAATTGAGAACCATAGCTTTGTCAGAATTCGGTTAATTTTTTTTATATCAAATGTGAAATACAGTGTAATAAAATCATCTTAAAAGTATTTGAAAATCACCTTTACATAGGAGTAATAACTCAATCTTACATGAGAAGGTCAGCAGTCATTTTCAGGTGGAGCTTGGATTCACTATTTTTTGGAACTGATGAATCAGCTTCCTTTCCTTGGGCAAAATCTATGTTACCAAGATGAAGAATAGCAGCACCTATTTTGAAAATGGCTTCATGGAAGAGATGCGATGATAATGATCCAAATTGTTCAGTCTACTGACCTTATGGTGATCCAAATTGGCTGTCTAGAAGCCGCGTTCTTCTTGGCATGTTGTTTGCTTTTGCTCAATTGTATGAATATCTCACTTTCTTTGTTCTGTTTATTGTTGTCCCATTTGTATATTAACAGATACACTTTGGCCTCTCAAAGTAATTGCTTGGATTCATTTACCTCAATTGTGAATTGGTAAGTTTAGTCTTGTCTCTATGCTTGGATTCATTTATTGTTATTGTCCTTGCTGCTTAACTATCTATTCTTTAGTTCTCTGCCTTTCAAAATATTTGTCCCATTTTCATTTTAATCAGAGGCTGGTTTTTTTCAATTGCATGTTATTTCTTTCTAGTTAGTGCATGTTATGTAACATAGTAAGGCATTATTACAATATTACTTATACTCTGTTGGACTGAACTTCATCAAAATCTGGTATACCTCAAATATGTAGTTTAGTTTAATATTGTGCAAATGCTTATGGATAATAACACAGACCAAAAGGATCACAGAAAAAATGTTATTTTCTTTTTTTTATTTTGTTTTTGTGTGTGACAAAGCACAAGAGATCCGCCTTTCCATTTGGTGTGTATTGATAAATAATGAATCTGAGATTCTAGTATAAGCTCTTTAATTGGTTAATAGCCACTCTGTGAAGTGAAAATTAATCAGCGAATATATTATCTTATGCTATACATAAATTCTTTCTGCTTTTTAGGAGTTGTTATTTGTATTACCTAAAGAGTTAAATTAAAATTATGAATAAGCTCTAAGGTAGTAAGTAACTGGTGCTGTTTATTGAGGTTATTCCATTCTTCTAAGGTAGTAGTAAATTCTTTCTGTTTATTAAGGTAGTAGTAATAAAAATGATAAAAGGATGTGAGTCAGCAAGCTTCTTGGCTTTGATTAGTTTTTTAACTTTGGGTCAGAAGGTTCTCAAGCTCAAGCATTTACTTTTTTAGTTAAAATTTCACAGATTAGCAAGTGGATGAATGCTGATTTTTGTATAAATTTATTGTTGCTATTACTGACCTGCTATTGTATGCAGATAACTAGTTACCATTCCATGTCTTTGAAATATATCTTCATTTAGAATTTAAGATTTGATAGCATATTTTTTATTTTTCAGATTTCAAGTGGATTGTGTAGCTTTGTAACTATGTAACTATGTGAGAGGGTGCCCCGCGAGTACTTAACATTTTTTTACTTTTACAAAATGATTGTCATAAATATGAGTTTTGTTGTAGATATTGACATGTGATTTATCTTAATTTCTTAATTAAGATGCACTATTATCTTAATTTCTTTTACTAATGCTGAGGGACTCTTACTATTAAGATTTTTATAAATATGTTAATTTCTGCTAGACAGATGAAACTTATAGCAAGGATAAATGATAATAATCTTTCTTTGCTTTCGGTTGTTTTCAGAATCCAGGATCATGATTGTAGACTGAGACACAGTCTATGCTTTCTTGTGATGGTTCGCATCAGCATACAAGGAGATTGTGCCCCTGTGCTTAGGGGTTTTTCCTTCCTGGTAAGTCTTGGTCCCATTAACAATGTTGTATTTTGGTCAACACAAAGCCATGAAATGAAAATAGCTTTAATGAGGGAACAGAAAATGAAATTTGTGGAACTAAAGCTGTTGCACAACATTTTCCTTTGTGATGCAGAGTCCTGTGACTAATCTAGAAGGTGGAAAACATCCAGTTTGTGTTTCAATACAATGTAGAGATGGTATCAGTGGAGGCAACTGCTGTAGATCATCAACCCTTGACATTGGAGAAAATACCCAGATATATTTGCACTGGAATGTTGTTTAATATATACAGTTGATTTCTTTCTTTATATTGTTCATGTAGAAGTTGATTACTTTTGTCTATAATAACATTTGATTGCACATTACTAACAGATAAGCCCCCAAAAGGAAATTTAGAATTAGAAAAATGGCCAAATCTACTAAATCGCATCATGCAAGAGTTTATTAATATTTTGTTAATTAAATTTATATATGTGTTATACCAGTTTTTTTAGGGAAATGAGCCAAATGAAGAAGCGAACCTGCGGTGGTGGTAATTGCTCTAAGAGATTTGCGGCAGCCGTGGTGCGTTTTGTTACGATGGGCCATAAGCCCATTAGAGTTACTTGTTCTTTAGTAATATAAATATGGGACTAATATGATTGTAAGAGGTAAGCAAAATTAATAGATTATTGAACTTTATTCAATTGGAGTATTTCTCTCTTTCACTTGAAGTAAAGGAAATTGTTCTTCTTTATTCATCATCATTTTCAATCAAGCTAATTACCAAATTCTTCTTTTATTATAATTCATACAATCAAGAAATACACAGCTTGTTCTTTAATTTTCATGTCTCTTAATTCTAGTTCTAACATTTGGTGCTCTTGTTGAAAGTCTTCCATGGCGGAAGGAACTCAAATCGAGAATGAACTCCCTATGTTTGATGGAATCAGCAGCGGTTATGGATGGTCCATCTTAACTCAGCGATTCTGGAATGTTAGAGGCACTCCGGAGGCACAATTTCCATTGCAGAACGGGGTGGATGACATATGTGGTCAGCTTCTTTATGTATCAGAGACTGGGTAAGGGTGTTTATGGTCTCCTATTTTCAATCTTTTGTTTCAATAGTTCAATTGCAGTTCTACAATACTTCTCATTCAATTCAACCTTCTGTAGTAACCAAACTCTTCCATTGCTTGCTTTTGATGAGTAGAATATTAAAATTTAGTTAGCCACGATTATGATAGGAGTTGCTGAAACGTAAAAGGCGGAATGCTAAAGTTATGGCATGGGGTTGTGGAGATTCTGCTGTTGTCTAATTAACTTAGAGTTCTGTCATGAGCTTTATTTTTTTTATTTGTTTCTAAACCTAGGTGAATGGATAATAGTTAACAATGCATAATGACTCTAATGTTCTTTTCTTTAGGGATGCCTGATAGGGAACTCTAAATTAAATCGAAATGAATAAAAACTATCGAATCTCATTTGCTCATGGTATGGGACTCATTTCTGATGAACTATACGAGGTAGTCCACTTATAAGTTTTTAACAGTTATTTTTAAGATGGCATTGAAAACTAATTTTAAAAAATTGCTAATTGATTCTATATGTAATTCACTCAATGAAACCGTCACTACAAATACATTGTAAACTAGAATATATAAATGTAAATAGCAGAAATATTTTGCGTACAAGATATCTCAATTCCTTTCGTGAGGTATGCAACCATATATATATTTTTTTCATTCACCTATTGTTTTCTTTTAATTTTTCATTAGCTTGATTTATAGCCCAACAATCATATCTGCATATCACATCAGGTATATTAATGTAGTCCACATTTTGGAGCCATCATGCATAGACTACTTACAGAAGTCATTGGGATCTCCTCCTCAGTGGAGATTATTAGCAGAGAACTATCCTTGGAAGTTCAATGATACTCATTTCAGATTACAATGAAGTTTTTGTTGGGTAATCTTCCTATATTGTTGAATGGTGTTGTGCTTGATAAGTATCTTAAGGCAGGAGTTGTGCCATTATCCTTATTGCACTGTCCCCATTTTCTTGGTGGGTAAAAAAGTCAGATTTTCAGGATTTGCTCACCTTAGGAATCAATACTATTGTTGTTTCACCAAAGTTTGCATTTAAATTGCCAGTTTTGAAAAAATCTCTAACAATCTCACAAATGTCACTTCCAATGATATTCCAATGTTTCTGAAAGAACAATCCATTAGAACCATCTGGTCCGGGTGCTTTTAAAGCTCCTAAACCAAAAACAGCTTTTCCAACTTCCTCATCAGAAACATTGACCATAAGCTCATCATTCATTTCAGAAGTGATTCTCTTTGGAATTTTTCTTATGCATTCCTATGTAAGCTTTTTGAAGAAGTAAACAGTTTTGAAAAATGCTCCTCTACTAAATTTAGAACCTCTGTTTCCCCATTAACCCACTGTCCATTTTCATTTTTTAATTTCTCTGTTCTATTCTATCTCTTCTTTGTATAGTTGATGCATGAAAGAACGCTGTATTCCTGTCTCCCATTTTTAGCCATTTAATTCTTGATCGTTGGCCCCAATATTTTCCTCTTGTTTAAGCATTTTGTTTAGCTTCACTTTTAGATTGCCTACTTCCTGTTGTTTGCAATTTTACTCACAAAATCCCTAAAAGCCTGAAGTTGACTATAAGGTTTGGGGTGAAGTCCCCTATTTTTTCATCTCGTGTTAAAATATCATTAAAATATCTAGATTTCCTATATCATAGATGAACACCCCTTCCCAATGTCTCCTGCCTTTAAATCACTGCTTTTATTGTTGCCTTCTTTTTCCTCAGATTCATCGTCATCCAGTTCAACATAGTAGTCCTTTCCATCTTCAGTTCATCCGTTTTGATTGTCTTGAAATTGAATTCCTTCTCAGTGATTACTTTCCAACTAGATTGATGTTATTTTCTTCATAGTTGTTGTCATCCTTATCTGGTGCTATTATTATTGTTTTTCCTTCAATCGGATGTTGTTGCATGTTGTGTATTTTCTCTATTCTGTTTTCACCTTCAATTGCAGGTTGGATGATGCTCGATTCTGCTGTTTATGGCTTTGTATTAGTGTGCGGTGTGTTTCAATTATGGTTTTGGTGACATGCAAGGTTTAGTTTGAGTGGATACAGAACCTAATGTTCTGAAACTCTCTCCTTCGTTGAGAGAAAGACTCTCCTAACATGAGAGAAAAGTTAACGGTTAAAGTTTGTTTAAATTATGAAGTCAACTTTATAATCATCTTTTTGAGTCACAAAAAAAGAATAATCATTTTTTTTTATCTTACTAAAAATACTCGTTTTTTTACACCAAAAAACTCTTGTTAAAGGACACCATAGTTCCAGAGTCAACAATTGTTTTTATCAATAAACTTCCACCAAAAAAAAATTATCCAAATCACTTAGGTACAGATTTAACCATTCAAGTTTCAAATTTACATCAGAAGGAAAAGAAAAAAAAAAAAAAAATCTTCTGTTTATCTGCTAATTCTTCATCAGGTGGACCATAACTCTGATTATAGATCATCATAAGCTTCATTTTGGTTTTGGGTTCTCAAGTCTGTCAACACTCGAGAGAAACCACGGCGTGCCTTGCCGCGCATAGAATAACAAGTATGCTCCTTTAATGTCATCCAATGCATTTATCTCATCCACCTGACTAACCTGAAAGTTAATACAATATGTATTGTTAGAATATAAATAACAAGACAAAACAAGTGACATGTCATGAATGGTATACCTTTTCATCGTTTAGCAAATACCATTTCTCTTTGTCTGTACGGACATAACAGTAATAGTGACCATCATCTCTACTTCCTGATGCACGACAATTCCATAAAGATCGTACTTGAAGTTTTCCTGTCACTCAAAAAGGTATAAAATCAGTAAGAACATAACATTAACATAAAACATAATTAGCTAGAAGATTATACAATGTCAGAAATCGGATCTTACCATTTCCTCTTTCTTATGGGTATAATCCGTCAAGTCCAATACAAATGGATAGTGCACTTCTTCCACAATCTTTCTATAAGCATTTCTTTCTATGTCAACCTTAAATCTCTTAAAATGGAATATGGCAACTTCAGGCATTTCGCTCAACAGAAGTTGTTTTTTCTGAACACCTGTTTTTTACATGTACCGCAATTAACCTTCGTATCATCAATAATTTCCAACTTGGTGAACGAATTAAGTGCACTCTCCAGAGTCGACAGGTTATCTATCTCTAAACTTATATCTGTTACCCGCTCTTCTTTCTCAGAAAAAGATTCACCACATTCACAACAGTTCAACTGAAACATCAGGATTACAATCACCAAGAAGACATTAATAAAGATAAAAATAATATCTTGTAAACGGATTAAAGCATTTATATTGTTATTTACAATAAAGTACCAGACTGACAAGCTTCCCTCCAAACACTGTGTCTATGGGGTTTGCACCTTTTGGTGAATGCTTTATAACTTTCTCAAACAAACACTGCATGAATTCATGCCCGTCACCCTGAATGCCCTTTGCAAAAAGGGGTGAAAAATCTGTAAAAATTGTGTCATGGATTCACAAAAAAAAATGAATTATTTAACTTATGACACTGCCAGGATAACCATAAAAGGATACAGTTCAACTCCTCAACAAGTCTCTCAGGTGTAATGGGATGTCTGGGAATTTGCAATGAACCATTCATAGTGTCACGCAGTGCACAAATAGCACAGTAACTACCACTCTCTTGACCATATGCAATGCCTAATAACACATTATTCATGCCATATATATTGTTCTCAATGATATTAACCCACAAAAAGCAAAACAGAAAAAAAAAATGAAAAATAAGTGAAAAGTTTAGATATTAATACATGGTGTTATGTGATTGCAAGACCGAATTGCTTCCACAAACACAACAGTGTGGGTCAAGCACTGTAAAATTGCATTAACATAACACGTGTTCCCTAGATTTCTAATTCCAGCGCCCTGCGCAATAACACATAAAAGACAGAATAAAATAGTTAACACCACAGCAATTTTATTCTTTCATTAATTAATCTTGCATTGTGGAACAATAACCAAGAACAACAACCTAGAACAATAATAAAGAACTTACAACACTTGGGGAAGAAGGACCATCAGAACTGTTAATGTCATTATTAAAAGTATCATCATAATCTTCATGGATGGAAGAAGAAAACATATTGCATCTGTACAAGTCATCATCATCATCGAACGCTCCTCGTGGAGAATGAGGATCAGCTTCATCGTCTTCATCATTATCAGAAGAAGAGTTATCGATTAAACCTATTTCTTCTGGCTCTTCAAGTGCTTCGTCTAGCTCTGGAAGTTTAGGAATTGACAATGCAGGATCTGAAATCGAAGGATTCGGGTACTCTTTTCCTGATAAATCTGACGCTAACGGTGGAAAATTTCTCTTTTTGGCGTTTCTTTTCTTTCTGCCAAGCTTTTGCTTGTAAAGCTTTGACATTTTAAGAAAGTAAAGAAAGGACCTTTTAACCATGATCGAAGAAGAAGAAGAAGAAGAAGAAGAAGAAGAAGAAGAAGAAAGTAAGTGTTTCTTGGAGAGAGAGAGAGAGAGAAGGAGAAAGAGAGAAGGTTGAAGTGTTTTGGAGGGTTTTTGGAAGTGAGAGAGTGAAAACGGTTTAAACAGAAAATGGAGGGAGAGGGGACGGAGTTTCACGCGAGAGG
>JASCZI010242798.1:0-11688 GCA_036250425.1 Stylosanthes scabra | reverse complement strand
TATATAAAGTATTTAAGATAATTTTTTGTTTTAAGAAATATTAATATATACTATTTTTAAACTAATTTTTAAAGGTATAAGTTAAAAATAAAGTTGGACACGCGGACACGTAATGATATTTTGAAGTATTTTTACTGAAAATTTAAGTTTTTGATATTTTTAATACACTTCTAATGTATTAAAACTTTAAAAATTGATACTGTTTTAACTATTTAACAAGTTTTTGCAACCTTTTCATAAATTATATATTTAATCAAATATAAAAGACATCACATACAGTATCCATATTTCAAGAACTAAAATAATCATTTTGAAGAATTTAAATACATAATGCTTATACAAACTTGATGAAGAAAATGAAATTTTAAAGGACTATCTTATTACCATAAATCATATGTTTATTTATTCTCAATATCTCACAATAGGTCATTTTCGCATAAAAATGGTTACAAAATCTCTTCATATGATAATATTGAAAATCTATTTATATTAGTGTAAACAATAATTGAGAATCTATTTGTATTTGATAGAAAAAAAAAGTCAAATATAATTTTACTAATATAGATATAGATTTTCATACGTCATACTTTATTACTTGCCATAATCTCATCATAATACTAAATCTGTTACAATTACAAATATGGTATGCTTTAATAAAAAAATGTTTGCTATATAATTTTTATTTACAAAAATATCTAACAAATTATTATAAATGTGTTTTTTTTTAGAAGTTTATATTGGGTTCAACTTCATTAATATTTAGTTTCAATTTTACTCGTAAAATTTTAATAGGTTTTTATTATATTCCTAAGCATATAAAAGAGATCAATACAATATATAATATTATAATTTTATTTCTGAGTAATGTTAGGTGTACATTAAAAATCATTCATTAAATTAGCTATTAATATAAAATACATGTTTAAATATGAAATATCAATTGAAAATGACTAAAATATAACTTAAATAATATATATAACACAAATATTTAGTAATTAATTTAATGATTGATTTGGTGGCTGAATTTTGATGTATAAATAACACTTTTTATTAATAATGATCATGTTGATATTTTTTTAAACGATGTTAATATATATCCAATGGTATATAATTTAAACATATTAAAAAATAATAGGGATAAATTTCAAAAAATTAAACATCAATAATTTTTTTTAAATTTCTGAAAAAAACAAAAAATAAAAATTATATTTTATTTGCATTAAATATATAACTATTTTGGGGCAATCTACTGAATTAATTAAAACACGTCTCAAATTTACCTGTTTACGCAATTCTATAAGTGCTCACTTTTTTACATAAAAATCAATATATAAATCGTTGCACCCTGCAACGATTTAGTGTGATGCAACATTGACTTTTGGAAATCGTTGCTCCCCTACAACGATTTAGTAGGGAGCAGAGTTTCAAAAAAATCGTTGCACCCCTGTAACGATTTACTGTGAAGAATAGATTAAGAGAAGAATCGTTGGAAGGGTGCAACGATTTACTGTGACGCAATTTGAGTCACAAAATCGTGCTACCCCAGCAACGATCTTTGAAGCCCACATTCCCTATAAATACAGCAATAACACTTGACGGAAGAGAGTGTTATGGGAGTGTGTTAATGATGTGTGTGAGCTTACAAAATGAGTGATGAAAGGAGTTTTTTGGTTCTTGTTCACCACTCCGGAAAAATAAAAAAAAATTTGAAAGTTGGGATCAGATTTAGTAGTGAAGAACCAATTAGTGTTTTTATGCGCTCGTCAACAACACTTGCGGAATTGCAAAAACATTATATTGCAGAAACTTGGAGTCGCTAGGTCAAAACGAATATCAAAGTTGTTCTATAGGGCCCCTGTTGCTGTTCTGTCCGAGCATGTGAAATATGGGTCCTTTGTGGTTCAGACCGACGCCGACTTGGAGGTAATATTCCACTGTCGGAGGTATTTTCCGGAGGTTAGGACGACTGAGCTATTTGCGAAGTTGGAGGACATCGTCACAAGATCCGGCGGATCCAATCTGATTCCTCCATCTGTTGACATCGGGGGTTCATCGAGTTCGACACCCATTGCCCCAGTTGTACCAGTTCTTCCACCACCTGTTGCATCTCCTTCATTCGCTACTAACCTGCATCATGATTATGACAATCAGTGTGATTTGGAGGATAACCGCCTGTTTGGTGAGCTAGCAACGGCAGTGGCGAACAATCCATGCACCCCCTCATGGGAGGTCAGATCACTGAGCCAGAAGGTGTTGAAGAAGCGTTATGTGAGGATGAAGAAGAAGATGAACCCGAGTTGGTTCCCGAGGATAGTGACGATGATGACCGGAGCATTTTAGTTCCACGTCGTGAATCCGCTAGCTCTGGGTCTCATCAATACCCGGAACACTTCTCTTCCTTGGATATAGAAGCCGCTGCACCAACACATGAAGAGCATGATGCAGGTACTGGGTTCAGTGGTGGGGGCTTGGTGGATGTGCTAACGCCGAATGAGTTTGAGATCGGACAGATCTTCCAAACCAAGGAAGAGGCTGTACTTAGTGTAAAGAGTTATAGCATTCGCCGTGGGGTTGAGTACAAGGTGAAGGAATCCAACCACGCGAAGTATCATGCAAGGTGCAAAAATTTTGGGAGTGGCTGTGAGTGGTTGATTCGTGTCGCCCTGCGCACGAGGAAAGGGTTCTGGGAAGTAAGAAGGTATAACGGTGCGCACACCTGGTTGGCAACCGACATACAACTGGAATAAACACTACTACATTTATGTTAAACTAGAGTTCATACCCACATACCAACAACCCAATTATTAAAAAATAAAAAAAATCACCAACCTTATCATTGATGTTAGCCGCTACATGTGCAATCCTATCCAGTCGATAAAGCCAGTCCAAAGTATCCCTTTCCACTTGTGGCTCCACCATGACTTCTTTATCTTTTTCCTTTGCCAAACCTCCCTTTCTCTTCTCAATTTCCTTGCTGCCGCCGGAGGATAACAAGAAGGGAGATCGTTGCTGCAAATGAGGGAGAAGGAATCGTGGTTTTTGTTAAAACCCTATAAAAATCGTTGTTAGGGTACCACAATTTTGTAGGCACAACATCTCCCTACAAAATCGTGACAGGAGACAAACGATTTTTGAGTGAGACCTGCTCCTTACAAAATCGTTGTAGGGGAGCAACGATTTTCACACTCATAATAAATCGTTACAGGAGTGCAACGATTTATATATTAATTTTTATGCAAAAAAATTGGCATTTACAGAATTGTGTAAACAGGTAATTTTGATGTCTGTTTTAATTAATTAAGTAGATTGCCCTTTTTAATATTCATTTAGACAACGTTATTACAAAATTATTGAAATCTGCACTCTCCCCACCCCTATATATATAAATGCCTATATACAAAGAAAGAGCAACAAACCTCGACAAAACTCAAATACATCTTATTATACTATCCATAGCCGCCACCACACCAGTGAGGTGTTTTTCTTTTCTTAATTTTTCTTCCTCACTTGCTAAACAAAATATTGAAGATGAATTTTGGTCCATCAATAAAATATCAAATAACTAGTAGAATATATTATTCCTGAGTTATTTGATACTTTATTGAATGGATTAAAATTCATATTTCAAGCACTAACATCAAATTATGTAAAATCCATTAAAATTGAAGATGAATTTTGATCGGTGAATAAAATATTAAATAATAAGTAGAATTTAATTTATTATTCTCAAATTACTTGATACTTTATTCACACGATTAAAATTCATATTTCAGGAGCTCATATCAAATTCTGTAAAATACATTAAAGTGGAGATGAATTTTGGTCGATTAATAAAATACCAAATAATAATTAGAATTTATTTTTCTTGAATTATTTGGTGTTTTATTAAATCCATTAAACTTCATATTTCAAGACTTCACATCAAATTCTCTGAAATATATTAAGATGGAGATGAATTTTGATCGGTTAATAAAATATTAAATAATAAATAGAATTTATTATTCTCAAATTATTTGGTACTTTATTGGCATGATTAAAATTTATATTTCAGGAGCTCACACAAAATTCTGTGAAATGGATTAAAGTGGAGATGAATTTTGATCATTCAATAAAATACCAAATAATGATTAGAATTCATTTTTCTCAGATTATTTGATATTTTATTGAATCGATTAAACTTCATATTTCAACGCCTCGCACCAAATACCGTGGAATATATTAAAATGGAGATGGATTTTAATCGGTTGATAAGATATCAAATAATAAATAGAATTTATTATTCTCAAAGTATTTGGTACTTTATTAAGATGATTAAAATTTATATTTCAGGAGCTCACATCAAATTCTGTGGAATGCATTAAAATGAATATGAATTTCGATCGTTCAATAAAATATCAAATAATAATTAGAATTCATTTTTCTCAGATTATTTGATATTTTATGGAATTGATTAAACTTCATATTTCAACTTCTCGCACCAAATTCGGTGGAATATATTAAAATAGAGATGAATTTTAATTGATCAATAAAATATAAAATAATAATTAGAATTTGTTATTCTCAAATTACTTGGTACTATATTAACATGGTTAAAATTTATATTTCAGGAACTCAAATCAAATTATGTGAAATGCATTGAAATGAAGATTAATTTGGTCATTCAATAAAATACCAAATAATAATTAGAATTCATTTTTCTAATAATTATTTAATATTTTATTGAATCTATTAAACTTCATATTTCAGATCTCACATCAAATTTTGTGAAATATATTGAAATAAAGATGAATTTTGATCTGTTAATAAAATATTAAATTATAAGTGGATCAATTTTTCTTAAATTAGTTGATATTTTATTGACTCAATTAATATTTATATTTTACGATCTCATATCAAATTTTATGGAATACATTAGAGTGGACATAAATTTTGATCGTTCAATAAAATACCAAATACTAAGTAGAATTCATTTTTTCTCAAATTATTTGATATTTTATTGACCCATTAAATTCATATTTCAAGACCTCACATCCACTTCTGTGAAATATATATATTATAAAGGAAATGAAGCTGACCAGGATATGAAATTTCAAATAATAAGTATAATTTATTAATCTAAAGCTATTTGGTATTTTATTGGCTCGATTAAAATTATATTTTAGGAGCTCACTTCAAATCCAGTGGAATATATTAGAATGGAGATAAATTTTGACCGGTCAATAAAATTTTGATTCAATAAATATCAATGGAGATAGACTTTCTCCTAGTATTTTAGGGCATTGCATCAAATTCTGTAGAATATATTAGAATGAAACGAATTTTGATCCATTAATAAAATATTTTTTTATCAAATTATTTAGTATTTTATTGATTCGATTAAAATTGATATTTCGGGAGTTCATATCAAATTCTGTGAAATGTACTAAAATTGAGATGAGTTTTAGTTCATTAATGAAATACCAAATAATAAGTAGAAGAATTATTTTAGGTGTATACAAAAATTAACCATCATTATAATACATATTGAAATATAAAATATATGTGAAATTTGACTTATTTTTATCATTTATTTTATATTTCAATATGTATTATATATTAGTAGTTGATTTTAGTGACTAATTTTAGGGTACAAATAGAATTATTGTAAGTGGAATTATTTTTCTCAAACTTTATATTTTATTTTAACTAAAAATAATTCATAGATTATGCTAATGTCTTAAAAAAGATATTCACCGATCTTTCGAGAAGATTTATTTTAATAGATTGATAATAACCAAATGAGCACAAAATATCGTAATTAAATTATCACATTTTAAGAAAAAAATTAGGACTGAATTACCTTCTTATTTTGTTAAGGATAAAGATTTCTTTTATTAAAAAAATTAAATTTTAATTTATAATTTTTGTTTTAGTATCTAATTTGTTTAAATGTTCAATACAAGCAATTAAATTTTGGGGATTATTCCAAAAGTTTTCTAAATTTGCACCTCGAGCACTCAATTTTTTCCTTTTTTGCTTTTAGCCAGCTTCAAGTTCATGATCTATTCCTTTTTCGTGCAAGTGTGCTTCTGTTCTGAATTATGAAACTTGTATATGTTAACCCAATTCTTTTTGACACAGGTTCATGATGAGTGTCGGCTTGGTGGATGGAGGAATTGGGTATTACACATCCACCCCAATCAATTGTATATTTTCATCGTGCTAGCCTGAAAAATGTTAATTTACTCGTTGGACTCCTTTTGGTGAACTGGGTCTGAGGAGGCGTGTTTGTAAATACTTATGGGTGTTTTTTTTTTTTCTCATCGTGAAATTGTAAGGGCTTTGGTTATGTGACTTCATTGATTTTTAATTTTATGTAACTTATTGTATTTTTGCTTTTTCTCCCATTTATGTCATTTTTCACGAAGCCATAATTGCCCATAATATTTTTGTGCTTTTCGACTTTTTGGTTTATTTTTCCCACGTACATTGATTCATTTCTTTCTCTGTTTTAAAAATAATTGGTGCTAGATATTAGCATTTAATTAAAAAAAAGTCCATAATGCAATTCAACAGGGGTGCCCCATTTAAAAAGCCCATAGAGGAAATTTTGTTACAATTTACAAACCCACCCATAAAAAAGTAAGATGTTATTTTCAACCCCAAAATTGGCTAATTGTGAAAAGAGAAGACAACACCGGCTCCGCATGTTTTTGGTCATACATTTACTACACCAACTCCACATCATCTCCTAAGCACACGCATCCTGTTTTGTAAGTGTCCACCACACTAAAAAATACTAGGTTAATGAGAAACCTCATTTTGACAGGTGCATGCTAGCATTCACCTTCGTGTTCTTTTCTTCAAAGCGACTCATTTTTCATAACCCTTCTCGCTTTCTTTCACCGCTTCAACCGCGCACCATCCACTAGGTTTTTCTCTTCTAGTTCTAGAAACGCAGTTTTGGATCATTATTTTTCACGCCAAGGATATGGTGAATGCTAGCACATGCTAAAATCAGGTTTATCATTAACCTGTCTTTTCTGACACCGGTTTCTGATTTGCTGTCGATTCGCTAGCTGGGGTTTCTCACAATTACACTTCAGCACTCAATTTGGAATGTAATTATAATTGGTTTGGCTTTAAATTTTATTTATATTTTGACCTCGTTGCTTTGTATTGGGCCAAAAAGAATGCTTGCTTTTGCTGGCCTATGTATAATAAGGATATAAGGAGGCAAAAATTATTTATGATACAAGGAGGGCCCGTGAATACAAAAGGAAACCTAATGTTCTGTAGGCGCCGTTTGTATGGAAAGCATAAGTGTCTGAATTTTCATTGAGTGAGGTTCTTGTGTTTGGGTTGTCTCCAAGGTTACCATTAGATCGGTGAAGACGCCCTAAATCGAAATTAGAGCTATTTTGGGAAAACTAAGGGTGTGGGGTTTCAATTTTACATAGTTTTATCTGTTTTAATTGGGTTTATCTTTTTTTTTTATGTCTTTTGGCCACATATTAATATTACAAATTAATAATTTCTTACTAAAAATATAAAATACTTAAGATTTTAATTAATTTATTTTGTATTTTATTAAATATAAAAAATTTAATTTTCCATTAACAATAAACTTATTATACACTCTTGGATACATGTTAGCTTAGCTAACCCTTTTTAAATTATGTTTCAGTGCAATTAAAAAAAGATCTTTTGACAAAAAAATATTTTAGTGTTTTTTTATGTGTTTAGCAAATTATTATCGATAAAAATAAAAATACTAGTAAAATAAAAAATATCTTTTCTCCAAAGATATAATTTACATTTTTTTAAAAGATACTTTTTACTTGAAAAAAATATATTTTAACATAATAAATAAACAAATAAATATTTTTATATTGTTATACCTAAATATAATTAAAAAATAAAAAAAAATTATTACTTGAGATATTCAAACATCAAATTACACCTATTTTTACAAAATATCTTTTAAAAAATTTAATGAAATTTTTTTTTCTAAACTCAACCATATAAACCCTTAATTTCTGTATATATATATATTGGTGATTATATTTTTTTACTTTGTTCACTCATTTGTTTTTTTCTTTTGAGGTTCGAACCCCTATACAGCTACTTGGAGGCCAACGTATCCTCCATTCAACCAAGCCTCGGCTGCTCTTCGTATTAGATTTGAATAACATTTTAATTGCAGTTTGCAACACATATTCTGGGTCCTTTATAGATTACCACATCGGGCCCATTTTACGCAATGCGAGAGAGGACGGACTCTCACTTCCAATTTTGTTTTTTTTCCAAAAAAACCTAAAATACATTTCTTGCAATTTAGATACTGACCCACCTAAATCTCAAAATTCTATACTCCCAAGCTTGGGTAACTCAGTAAAAAGAACATAAGACTGAAGCGCCAAATGAGAGAGTCACAAAAAATTGACACCAAAGACACGTAATATACGAAACTCACACACGTCCCTCTTTCATATAGCCATCGCAGCAGAAAAAACATGGTTAATGATGAACCTGATTTTAGCACCACATTTTATCCCATCGATGTGGAAGACATTAGCAGTGAAGGTTACAGTGCAATACCCATTTTCTCTTCTAGTTCTAGAGCCAGTGTATTTTATTATTTTTTATCAGTATTTCTAAGACTCTAACCATTAATTAATGTCAAACAATTCAATAACATATTTTTAATTAGCATATTTTAATATTGATAGCGAATTAGTGTTAAAAATAATAGAATGCTTTGGTCATCTAGCCAAGTTATTTTAAATTGTTTATGTCATATATGACTTATGAAGGCATCGAAGCACATATAGCACCGCTAACTTTTTTTTTTTTTCTTCTCTTTGATGAAAATATTCTTGTTCGTTATTCCCAAGAAATATCCAACGCAACAGTGGCAGGGCGAAACTAAGCTAAGTTTAAGAGAGGGGCCAAAAATTAATTTTATAGTAAAAAAAGATAAAATAAATATTTAGGAGGCTAAATTTAAATTTTCCTATAATTTGTAAAGAAAACTTGATTTTTAGGGGTCATTGCCCCCTTAATCACTGTGAGGCTCTGCCCTGAACAGTGGAGAAATTGAAATAACATTTTCTTTTATAAATATATGATATGATCCTCGGCTCTTTATGTACAGATGAGTCAAATAAAGAGTGAAATTAAATATCTCTTGTAATCGATGCATGTATTCAAATACGCAAAAAGGTAACTGTCATATAATATAAATTAGAGAAATTTTTTTTAGGAAGAGTAAAATTGGGGAAGAATAAAAATTATAACTAAAATAAAAAAATGTGATTTGCATTCACATTATATTTTTATATTTTTAAATATTATTTTCTATTATAAAATAAACATTCGTTATTATTTACCCAACTTTTGTCTTTGCATATTATCCTATATAAATAAATTATATATATTTTCTGTCAATTATAATAAGAATAAATCTAAGTGTCTATAGTCCCAAACACAGAAATAATAAAATTTAATATAAAAAAATTAAAAATAGAAATAGTAAAATTTAACATAAATAATGAAATTTGGGAACACTCTCCTTTAATTTTTGGCAAGCATCCCAGAGAAGGAAAAACAAAATTTGAAGGGAAAAGCACACTAAGATGAAAGGTGAACTTAAAAAAGGAAAAGCAATTAATGAAATGCACACACAAATAGAGAGAAATAAGCAAAGAAGACATTGCAGTATATAATGAAAATGATAATGCTATTTGTATATTTATTTTGACCAATTAAGTTTAATTAAGTCATTTATTTTTATCTTAAATAAAAGATTATTTCAGTATCAAATAACACAAAATATAATATCGAAATAAACTTTTATTTAACATCAAAATAATTTTTTTAGTATAAATTAAATAATTTAATTGAATTTGATTGGACAAAATATATATATCTAGAATTATTATAAGATTATGAATATTCAATACAAGACACTTCAATGGAAGAAGACTGCTGATCTGAAATAGAAATTAAAACCGGTCTGTTCCATACCACTGACCTGATGAAACATGCAAAGAATTTCATTATCAGCACTAATGAACAAAAAAAAAAAATGAAAATGAAGTTGGTAATAGTAATAAAAAATTTTGTAAGTATATTAACAAATTGCACGGGCACTACAACAAAACCGCCAGATAGCGGCGGTTTTTAACCGCCGAAAAATTAAACCCTGCGGCGGTTTGCGCGGCAGTTTCGAAGGGGCAGCTAAATTTTAGTTGGTTAGCGGCGGTTACCATGTTAACCGCCACAATATGTCATGAAATTGCGGCGGTTATCCCCAAACCGCCGCAGACTGACAAATCATCATGATTTCGCGGCGGTTATTGAGTAAACCGCCGCTGTATTACATCGATATGGCGGCGGTTAATAAAAAACCGCCGCAAACGATCAAGCCTCTCATAATTTGCGGCGGTTCGAAAGTAACCGACGCTAAGTAAATTTATTTTTATTTTTGTAGAAAAATATTCCCATGTCATTGTTTGGACTAGTTTTTTAACCTTATAAATTCAATATATCTAGTATTTTAGCCTTATAAATTCATGTAATTAAAAAAAATAGTCACATGCCATTGTTTAGATGAGTTTTTTAACATCATAACTAATTATAGTCTCCAATAACACGTCTCTAGGATCTAATTGATGATTTGTTCATAACATTAATTATGTTTTATCCTTCGGGTCACATGTATTTTTTGACATGTCTAAAGATGCCATAGAAATAATTTCTAAAAAATACAAATTTTTTTAACTAATTCTCTCATTAAATGTTATCAGTTGCATATGCAAAATGTCTTCAAATTAACACTATAGTAAGATACTATGACATAAGTCTAAAATAAAAAAAAACAACGAGCATGAATTTTGTAAAATAAATAAACCTCAATATGCATAAATTAATAACTTAAAAATAAATCATTCCCTAAATAATGTAGGATAAAAATTTAATCTTTATCCAATTGTTCTGTGTTGCATGTACGACCATCCATAATATCTCTAATGAGAACAACTATTAAATTTAAAATGAACATATGTATAGCGCACCATCTACCATTTGTCAATAGGAGTGTCGGTTTTACCCGTTGAAAAATACAACGCGAGAAATTTTTCATGATCACGTCTCAGACGTTCTGACATGTCATCTTCAAACCTTGGTTCTTTATTAAGATCAAAAGTCCTATGTGAAACATTGGCCGAATCTTGTATCTGTCGTCCATCCATGGGAGCTTTTCCTCTTCCTCGAGTATTAGTGCAATTGAACTGTCTGGCAATGTTTGTTCCCATGTATGTGTTCTCCCGCGAATTGTCATTTGTGTAAGTGTTCACACCATTTTTAGTGTCTTCCGATGACCCTAAAAATTAAATGCATGATATATATTTTTATTAGGGTAGAACTTCTTGATTAAATAACATCCTAATTTCTCAAAAAGAAATTTCTTTTAATTTGTAAGACTTTTTCCAAAATCAAACTCAGTAACTATTATGTTCCTTATTATATAGGGGATTGCGAGACAAATTCTTACCCGTGTTCTGATGCCAAAGGACATAAAATCCAGCAATTTTGGTTTCTATGATATTCATTTCTTCCCGATGTGCAATATCAAGCTCCACAAGCTGGGAGTTTCTAAAACGGGACTGCATATTTAAAATATGTTATGAATTGTACTTATAACTG
>JASCZI010242796.1:0-14513 GCA_036250425.1 Stylosanthes scabra | reverse complement strand
TTGCTTCTTCTTCTTTTGATGTAATGTTGGGCTGAGCTGAAAAACAACTATATAATTTTTGTATTCTGCGTAACAGAACATATCTATTTTTTTTGTACACCATATGAAAAATACAAAAATTTCTGGTCCAAAGACTGTATATTTTTTTTTTAAAAAAATATTACTGTTGGTCGGACAAAATACGGTATTCACAAGGACGTATGTGACCACTTGATTCCTCTCATGACTTTTAGTATTGTTTTCATACGTGATTACACCTCAACCATAAATTCCATATTATCCTTTATCTCATTGATCTCCATGCTCAAATTTCTTGGAGTCTTCAACAATATTTTTTGGACGAGATCGTCGGATGTTATAAATACGAGTTTGACTTGAATCAATTTTCTTACTATGCTCAATTTTTTACAAACTCTAAGAACTAATGTTGCAATTTGACTGAAATACCACACTTTTTTTTCTTTTTTTTTGTTTCCTTTTTTGTTTCCTTTTTTTTTAAGGACAAAGAGAGAGAAAAAGAAAAAAAAATTAACTAAAAAAAAAAGAAAAGAAGAAAAGGAAAATTGAAAAGGATCAGCATATATTCTTTGACTAACATAGAAGTTACAAATTATTTCCTATGAACATGAGTTCTATAAGATAGGACATGGTTTTCCTCAATAAATTTCTTCAACTTGAACACTAACAATGCAACTATCTTCAAGTTAATAACTTCAAAATGTTGCTCTTAGATAATTGATCTTAAGGCAAGTAGATATGTGTAACTTTCTTTCTCAAAAATCAATGGGTCAAGAACCTCATTTTCTTCTTTCGAAATCTCTTGACAACGTTTTCGCAGGAATCCATGAATGCAACCGCTTCATTGGGCATACCAACGAAAGGTGTTATGTCACCTCGTTCTTTGGCTTTTTCATATTGGTTGACAAAACTTGGAATGAAATTGGTTATACTTTCAGAGGCTTGTGCATATTTCCTCTTCAATTCTTCAACATCTTTCTTTTTTTTTTCGAGTGCTTCTTTTCTCAAAAAATGTCCATATTATGTTGCATCGATCAACATGCTACGATATCGATTTGATGATTCCTATCCTTGGAAACACTCGTTCGCTCTTTGTGCTAAGAGTGCTAACAAATTTTTCGCCTCTTATTCTTTGATGGCACACATCGAGGGACAAGAATACATCCACCAAAATGGCTGGAATTGGATTCATATTTTGATTTTCACATTTGTGAGACACATTCATGATTGCGTGGTCTACTATTCTTGATGTAAAAGAAAATAACACTAGCTCATAAATAGCTAAGGCTAGAGTTTTATTGAAAAGTCTCCACTCTTTTTGCTGAGCTAAAATCCATATGTGTGATTCGAAGAAAGTCATCTTTATTCTGCGGGTGGATCCTCTTGTTTCCATCGCCATTTGGCTCATGGATGTTCCCATTAGCTTGGCTATTTTTTCTCACTCACATAACTTCCATGATAGAAGTATATGTTTGCAGTCTCTTTGATTGGTAATCTTATCATGACGCTATATTCCTCAATAGTTGGTACTATATCCAACTCAGGTAGTTCAAAGGACCTTATTTCAAAACTGCAAGAAAGTGCTCAACAATGGAGTTTCAACCGAAATTAACAACAAATCTAGCATCTGACCATATGCTCTTCTGAGTACAGATTGAGCTTCCCAATTCATTAATTAAAATTTGTTTTTTTATAATTTTTCAAATTGCTGGTAGTCACAGCAATTGTGATGTTTCTCTTTTAATATTTGCATTTTTAGTGTTCTCTTTAACGAATTCTATTTAGTCAAAGGAATATAAACAATCCTTTCTTTATTTTAATACCTTAAAAAAAGTAGAAAACATATATATTTTTTTTAATGCACGGTTAATGAAAATGCATGGTTGATAAAAATATTATTTTTTCCTTTTTTTTTTAATGCATGATGATAATGAATAATTCACAACTAAAAAAAAAGATAAAATAACAATAAAATAAATTAAGCTCCCATTTGTCCTAGGAAGGTTGAACCTATTTTGAGGTGCTACAGGGGTTATAAACTCTATCATGACTAGTCACTAAGCTCATTTTTTTGTGCATGAAAGATGGGTTCTAGACCTCTAGGATATATGGTTCCCAGATTGCCTTTGACAATAGGTCAAAGACCCCTCTCAAGGATAAATCATAAGTAGGGATGAACCCTCTCAGACATGATAAATCCAATGATACAGTAACAATATAACTACCAATGGAGTATAAACTCTCAAAGGCAATGCCAAAATATCTCTTAAATCTTAATTTCTATAGCTAGGGCATAGAGCTCTTAAAGTGTGTGCATTAAGTGAAAGTGAAGTGTGTGAAGGGAGCACATAAAATAAAAATAAAAAAGCCAAAAACTACCCAATTAATTCTAATTATTCAAGCGGTTAAAAATCAATATATACAAAAACAAAATCTTAAAAGAAGAAATCAGAATAGATTACTTACCTAACATCCTCCCACTACAAAACAACATCACTGTGAAAAAAAATATTATATACAAAAGATAAAAAGAAAACAATATTATTTAAATTATAATAATTTGCATAATTACTCTAATAGGCTTGACTCTCAAAGGGTCCCCAGTAAACGGACTGCTTTGCGACGAGGATGCGACCAAAATTTTGAAAAAAAGAATTGAATCATGGAGTCGCCACTAATTTTATCATAGAAAAATTGGAGAAAACCTTGAATTTGTAAAAACTGGCCTTTTGAAGATATCTTGAGCTCGGAAGTCCGATTATGCATAAGAAAGGGTGAAAACTTAATTCCACTGCATCCTTAACACATTCGTTAAAAATGGTTACTTTAGAGTATTTTTATGCGAATTATTATAATTTAACTAATATTTACCTTTTATTTCAAATAATTTAGAAATTACAAGAATGATAAAGGAAACTGGAAAGATAACATATAAATTATTGATTTTATTATTTTTATTTTTATTTATATTTTTTATTAGTTTTAATTTAACTTTTACCAAAGGTGCAAAACAACCAAATAAGAGGAAGTGAAATAATAAAAAAAACATGTATCTACTAAAAAAAACATAGTCCAAATTTAATTATGACCCAACAGTAACAAGCAAAATATATAAAAGAAACAAAATAAAATTTAACACACAAAAAACACAATCAATGTCATAATACTATTATAGGTACACGATGCACACTACACTCTTCTTTTATTTTTATTAATAAATTCCATTTTTCACGTACCAATGTCATAATACATGTATGCACTTTTACTAGTTCCAATATAACACTCTGCACTAGGTGCTTTTAATTCTTCTGTTTAAACTCCACTTGAGAATACCATTCCTTTTTAATAAATGAAGACACCCTCATGTATTTAAATACTTACCATCACATCATTCTACCATTTCTCTTTATATATATTAAGAATGGATGCGGGACAGAGAAACTTAAAAAGAGTACAAGGGATTCAAGTGAAAAAAAAAAAAAAAGAAGTTGAAAGAAACAAGGACAAGCTAAGATTATAGAACAAGAATTGTTTAGGACGGAAACTAACTAAGAAAGCCAAAGTAAGTTTTTTTTTTTTTTTTCTTTGCACATAACTGAATTCCATTATTCGAACACTTGAATATTACATAATAAGAAAAAAATCAACTTGTATCATTATTTCAAGCAAAATAAGTACCTAATAATATTGAATATATTTGCTGTGCCTCCTAATCTCTTTAATAATATGATTTTCTTCACTTATTATGTTGCTAGGATGCGTTTTATTTTTTGTGCTTGCCATCACATGTTGTTTTTTTGCTTTTGCGCTGTTTCACTACCTTCTTTCATCATGATGCTTTCTCTAAAAGAGGAAAGGCGTCACATGGTGTCCTTGACAGTTTTTGCTTGAAGTTCATTGAAGGGTCATTTTTGGTCTTGAAGATTTTGGGCTAGGCTGAGGAACATTTCTTCTTTTTTTTTTGTTTTTTGTTCTGTACAACAGAGTTTTTTTTTTTTGTATACCATACATGTTTAATAACAAATTTTTTTTCCGATTCGAAGACCAAAATCTTTTTTTAAAAAAAATTATTGTTGGTTAGACAAAATATGATATTCACAATACTCAAAATATGGAATTCCTACCATTTTTTCTACCTTTTTAATACATTCAACGGTAGAGAGTATATCCATTATGTGATAGAATATATTAAAAAAATTCAAATTCGTCACCATAAATATCTTAAAGGATGGTTTTTTTTAGGGAATTAATATGATTAATGCTTCATATTTCATGTTTTAATATAATATTTGAATTGTTTTGTTATATATAAGAAAAATACAAGTGTAATATCTTACTTGTACTGATACACGGAGAAAACAAAATAGAATAAAAAGAAAAAAAAAAGAAAATAATGTGAATCTTGGTGATAGTAATAACTTCCGTGATAAAAGAAAAGTATCCTAAATTTCTCATAGTCCGAAACAAATAGCTGTTGAAGAGTGAGATTCAGCTAAAATATTTTTTATTAAAACTTTATTTCTTATATTTGTATATCTTGTTACGTTTAGTGGTTAAAGAATGTAATGAAAACTCTCTGTTAAAAAAAATTGTGATTAAAAGGGTAAGCCTCAGGATAAAATTAAATAAAATTAAACGTTTTAAATTAACCATCACAGTAAAGATTCTAAAAATATAGAAGTCCGATATCTTCCTAGTTTTGTTTAATTGATTGTTTAATTGTTAGCATTCTTTTATTTTGTACTATGGTGCTTTATTGTGGTCTCTAGTAGTGCTTGATCGCAATGCCAAAAGGAATTACTAGAATCAAAACATTTGTTCTCCCTTTTGGTCGATATTAAAACAGACTTTCCAAAAAAAAAAAACTCTTGTTAATATATTTAATGATGATTTAATTAGAGACTATAAATAATGGGACAGAATATATTTTAAAAAATCCAAATTGACCATAATAAATATTTTAAAGAATGAATTTATTTTAGGGAATTAATATGATTAATTTTTCTGTTATATAAGAAGAATACAAATGTATCTTATTACTTGTATTGATACACAAAGAAAAAAGAAAAAATAATAAAAATAAATAAATAAATAAAATTAGAAAATGGATCTTGGCAATAGTAATAGTTCCGGTGACAAAAGAAAAGTATCCTACATTCCTCATACTTCAAAACAAATAGCAACAAATAGCTAAACTTGAAGAGTGCAGTTAAAGTATTTTCTCATTAAAATTTTATTTCTTATATGATATTTTCCTATGTCTATTATTTGTATTTCTTTAACGTTTCATTGTCATAGAATGTGATGAGAAGTCACTGTCAAAAAATGTGTGATTAAATATAAGAATAAAATTGAATAAAATTAAACGTTTTAAATTAACCATCACAATAATAATGATTCTAAAAGTATAGAAGTTTGATATCTCATTTGGCAGCTATTCAATTATTCAAAAGAAAAAAGAAAAAATTAAATCATTATGAATTTATGATTATGTACTCCTAAGTACTCTGTTTTTTTTTTATTTCTCCATATATCAAATATGTTGAGACTTGTGTACTAGTTACAAAATAAAGAATTGTATAATATGTATTAATTTATTTAGAATGAATAAGTTATTGTATTTTTAAAAGTTATTTAAATTCTAATGAAACAAAAAAATTAATCTAATTTAAAGTTTTCTTTTCTTACACAATTTAACGATATAGCAAAGCTTAATTTAAACTAATGCTCAATCACCCTATAACCTTCTTGATTTGGTATCACGCTAAAATAAGCTATTCTTAATACTAAATAATATTCAAAAGAAAATATATAGTAAATTCTCATCACATTCTCATTAATCAGAACTATCTTCATTGAATTAGAAACCTTATGATTTCTAAAAGATGGAATTATCCAGAAGCCTTACAATCCTAACCTTCAACTTCCATGCCTCCCTAGAAGGATGTACCTTAGAAATCATATAAAAAGAGAATAAATTGAAGCAAAAAGATAATTGAAAACAATAGAAATATACTAAAACAAAATATATGAGATATTTATTAGCAAATATAGCAAATCAGAAATGAATGCAACAAACATTGCAGGGAAAGCCCCTTTTATAGAGGAAACTATAAAGTTAAAATAGAAGAAATTCTTCATTTTGAATTTCAAAATGAGAAAAACATGGAGGGAAAACTTCTTCAATCACTTCTAGTAGTTGACTTAGTTCATTTCATGCCAATCATTGGCAACTATTAAATCCAATGTTCACTTTAATAAACTAAAGAAGGTGACTAACTTTGCACAAAAATAAATAACAAACATTAAAAAAGATGGGTCAATCAACATAAAAAGGAATATCATAAAAAAATCTCAGAGATAAAAATCTTTTACTAACTTTTCATTCAAGCAGACACCAGAAAATCCATATGTGAGGTTCACATGAAAAAATCAACATCCAGAACCTTAAAACTAAAATACCTTAAAAACCAATATATCCACATTATAGATGATATAAACCTCTCCAACATATGGAAACCGAAAAGAAAAAAATAATAATAACACACAACTGCTGTATACCTTACCTATCATTAGCAACGTAATCACATGATCCCATAAACCCTATACAATTTTAGAAAGAATTCAAAACAATAAGAGAATTCCACATCAGTTATAAACTCGCAACTTTCTCTGTTTTTATGTTTTTATAGATAAAATATAAGGATAAAATTTAAAAAATTAAACCTTTTAAATTAACCATCACAATAAAATTCTAAAAATATACAAGTCTATATCTCATTTGGCTGCTACTCAATGGCTAAAAAAAAAAAAAAGCAAAAATTAAATTATTATGAATTTATTAATATAATTTATTTAATGAATAAATGATTGTATTTCTAAAAGCTATTTACATTTTTCATGAAACAAAGAAAAAAAAAAGGTAGTCTAATTTAACGTTTTCTTTTTGTTAACCATGTTACAATATGCATAAGTTCATTTTATTTAGGTTTTGATGAATGACAAATATTGAAGTTGAGGATGAGCGTTAAAAGATGCAAATGACGTCAAGACAAACATCGAAGTTGAGGATAAGAATTGGAAGCAAGCAACAAGACAAGAAGACGAGTCCGCAAGCTTTGAAGATGGCTTAGTATCTTAGGATTTAGGTAAACTTCTTGTCAAGACCCAAAGTTTATTATCTCTCTCACACACACAAGAAAATGTTTTTTAAAGAAAAGGTTTTACGAAAACTATGGCCGTAAAAGTTTTATAACTTGTTAGCGGTTTTAAAGCTTAGTGCATGCTGTCAAACTTGACCTTTGTGCACTAAAATGATGATAACTTGAGCTACAGAGGTCCAAACGATGTAATTCTTGTTGCATTAGAAAGCTAACGTCCAGAGCTTCAGATTGATATATATATATGTCTTTTTTGAACAGTAAAAATACTTTTTTACGGCCAGTAAAAAGTAAAAATACGTTTTTACGGCCAATAAATAGTAAATTACTATTCCCATGGCTAGTAAACAGTAAATTACTGTTCCCACGGCTAGTGAACAGTAAATTACTATTCCCACGGCTTGTGAACCGTAAATTACTATTCATAACGGCTAAATTGCTTGGTATGCTTATGAATAGATGGTTTGAAGCCTCATTTCTTACACTTGATCAATTCCAAAGCTTCTTATTATTATACTTTCATTCTAAATCAATTTCAAAGTGTTTTATGCACTAATTTGAGAGATACACACAATTTGGTTCATAGATATTCATTGTAATCATCCACTCTATTTGAGAGTTGTAATCATTCTTCTACTATTTCTACTTCTATTTGTTTGAGTGACTTGGAGTGTGATTCTCCAAGGGTGAGGTTTGTTGTTACACTATAGTCGGTAAGGATTCCAAGAGTACAATAAACACTCAAGAAAAATCTTGAAGTTGGGATTGCTTCGAGTGGAGTGGGTTATTGTCTTATTAAGTACTCAAGGAAAATCTTGAAGTTGGGACTACTTCGAGTGGAGTGGCTTAATAGCATGGTGAAAGTCTTGTGATACCGTGAGGTGTAAATCAAGTACTCGTGTTGTAAAGGTTTGTCAAGTACCTTGAAGCTTTGTGTGATAGTGGAACTTCTCAATTGCGATTGAGAAAGAGTGGATGTAGGCAAGAGTTTCGCCGAACCACTATAAATCTTGTGTATCGTATTTCTATCTCTCATCTTTTACGATTTTGTTATTTATATTTATACAGGTGTTTTGGAAAGTACAAGTTCCTTGTAAGTACTTAAGAATTGGCTTAAGTCCTTGGAAAAATACTAGTACAAGCATTTGGGTTGTTTAAATTCAAAGCAATTTACGTTTTCGCAAAAAAATATTGATTGTTGTTTAGATATTCAATTCACCCCTCTTGAGTATCAGTGCTACGTGACTAACACTTTTAACATTTTATTGTAAGTGGTTTTGTTGATGAATTTTTCCATAATTCAAATATACTGAGACTTAATCATATTAATTTAAATATTCATGAAACTAAGAACCTGAAAAAAAATGGTCAAATTTCACTTTTGTTTTATATGGTTTTTTTTCTTGTATAATTTTTTTCAACTTCTTCCCTTTTACTTGCCCATAGTTAACTAGTCACTTTGTAAAACTTTCCTAGTCTTGTTTTGTGAAATGAGAAATGAATTATATACCTCTAAACATTATTAAAATCAGTCAATTCTAATTATCCTCAAAATATGGGATCTATACTTTTTTCTTTTTATTCTTGTTCATGCATTCAATGATGATTTAATTAGAGACTATAAATCATCTGATAAAATATATTTTAAAAAAAATCAAATTGACCACAATAAATATCTTAAAGGATGAATTTGTTTTAAAGAATTAATATGATTCATTTCTTTGTTATATAAGAAGAATTCAAGTGTATCTCATCACTTGTATTGATATACAGAGAGTAAGAAAACAGAATAAAGAAAAAAAATTAGAAAATGGATGTTGGCAACAGTAATAGTTTTGGTGACAAAAGAAAAGTATCCTGCATTGATCATACTTCAAAACAACTAGCTAAACTTGAAGAGTAAGATACAGTTAAAAGTATTTTCTTATTGAAATTTTATTTCTTATATGATATTTTTCTATGTCTATTTGTATCTTGTTAACGTTTCATGATCAAAGAATGTGATATATATGGAAAGGGCCGGGCTAGTTCTGCCATAGTATATATCTATCACAAAGCATACAGAATGTTTGCAAAATTGATAATGCTATTTATTTATCAATGTGCATTTTAAGATGTATGATTTGTTTTTATTACTTTTCATTGTAAATTAAAATTATAATTTTCTTGCTTTTTTATTTTTTGAGATGGATGGCCCAAAAACACTGAATTAATGACATGGTTGCAATTATAATATTTTAAACTTTCGCAGCAATGGCACAAAGGTAGATGTGAAGAGTTGCAGCATTTTCGTTTGAATGTTTTTCCTTATTATATAGCTAGTTCTGAGAGTCTTAAAAAATTTGGCCCCAATAGATTTTGGTACATTGTGATCCTTTCTGTTAGATTTTCTCTTAAATTTTGTTTCCTCGATCTTATAGTTTGAGTCTCCTTTTAGAAGGCTGTGTGATTGTGAACACTTTGCTTCTCTTATAACCACATCATGTCATTTTGGTCATGTTGTATAATTTATTAATTTCTTTCAAAATAAAGGCTATTCAAGACTAACCCAGAGCAGGATGAAGGCAAAAGACTTGAAATAGCACAAGATCTTGGGATGGATCCGAACCAAGTCAAGTTTTGGTTCCAGCACAGGAGGAATCAGAAAAAGGTATTCATTGTATTATTTCATTTCTTTACTAACATGTGTATATATATAATATATGTATGATATGTTATCTTATGTTATGTTATGAATGATGTTAATTAGAGTAAAGAAGATAATGAAATGATGGAGAAGGAAACCGACGGTGAATTCAAGGAAAAGCTGAAGGGTTTGATGAAAATGTGCCAAGCTTGTGATGAAGGTAGTCGTCCTCCTTCTTCAAATTCTGCTGCTGCTGCTGCTGGAGATAATTCCTTTGAACAACTTATGAATGATAATCAACCACTTAAATCCGAGGTTAGTTCACTATACCACTTTATTTATTTGATGTTTATTACATAGAGTAAATTTTTATCCGTTATCTTTGTAATATTTTATTTCTAATCATTTATGTATTCACGTTCGTAAATCACATAATTTATATCTACACTTATTATATCGATGTTATTACATATTTTGCATTTATATTTTTTGATTTACAGTATGAATATATAATACTTGTTTAATTATTTAATTTCTGGGTTGTTTGGTTTCAGAGTGATGATGATGAACTATCATGCCTATTGAGGTACATGGAGAATCATCCCTTGTCAGAACAAATCTCACTGCAAAGTTTCCTAAACCCAACAAGGACTGAAAGGAGAGATTCTGCTCTGAATCTCAATCATAATTTGACTTTGGGAAACAGTTCTGTTTACTCCTCTTCATGGTCAAAGGGTGAAACTTCTTTGACACCAACAGAAAGAGAGAGAATGATGGAAAGTGAAAGAGCACTAATGGTTAAAGTTGCAAAGGCTGCAATGGAGGAACTGGTTGTTCTTGTGAGCACCAATGAGCCACTTTGGGAGTCCCTCAATAACTCTCCAAATAGTGCTCCAAGACTTGTCCTTATCCCTCAAATCTATGACATATTGTCTCATAGGGTTCCTAGTAGTGTTTATGATAATAATCAACATCATTTCAATAACTCCACCACAATGCGTGTAGAATCTTCTAGAGATTCACGAATTGTGAAACTTCAAGCTTCGGAGCTGGTTGACGCCATTCTAAATACTGTCAGTATTTATACACATATTTAATTTATAATAATTTATTATGTAAGTGATTTGGTTAATTATTATTCATAATGTTTAATTTGCAGACATGTTGGACCAATATGTTCCCAACGATGATTCCAAAAGCCCTAACCCTGCAAGTGCTTAAGAAAGGTACCGAAGGAAATCAACATGGAGCTTTGCAGCTGGTATGTAATTGTTTAATTTTCAATTCTTATGGATTAGTAGTAATTAAGCAAGTTTACTTTAGACTTGCTATAATTATTGTGGTTGATATTGGTTTTAGATATATGAAGAGATGCACCTTCTGTCACCTCTATTGCCACCTCGTGAATTCTTTTTGCTGCGATTTTGCCAACAACTTGAATCAAATGTATGGTTCATAGCTGACGTGTCATATAATCACGCTAAAGAGGAGAAACCAGCTGACCAGTTTCGTGCTTGGAAGCGTCCCTCCGGATGCAAGATTGAAGCGTTGCCAGATGGCACCTCTCGAGTCAGTACATGTCAAATTATCTAACAATTTTAAACCAGTATGGCTTTATTGGAATTGTTTATTTGGGAGTTAGGATTTTGGAGAGAAAAGGAAAGAAATGGAAGGCTATATATATAGATGCTACAATTATGATCAAAGATATATGTGGTTTAGGAATAGATATGCATACTAATTTTTATTTTTGAGATTTATATTGTGTTATTATTTTGTTGTAGGTTACATGGGTTGAGAATGTGTTAGTCGATGACCTATCTCAAACGCACCCTCTCTTTAGAGATCTGCTTGTTAAGGGTGGAAGCACTGCATATGGAGCTGAAAAATGGCTCATGGAAATCCAAAGGACATCTGAAAGATTTGCTAGTTTCACTTCCAATGACTACAGTAACTACGAAATTGAAGGAGGTAACTCAAATGAATATATAATCATTTCAGCATTTTAATTAATCTATATAATATAATGTGATTAGTGATGAATAATAATGTTTGATTTATACTAGTTATGATTACATTTCCTGGAGAAAGAAGGAATCTAATGAGAGTGTGTCAGAGAATGGTAAGAGAGTTTTGTGGGATTCTAAAGCACTCAAGCAAGAAAGAGTACAACCGAAATACAAGTGAGCTAGTGAGAGATAATGGAATTAGGTTCTCCATTTGTGACAAAACTGACGAAGAAGAAGAAGCTCATCATAACACAAATAGCAATGATAGCAATGCTGTTCTTGCTTCCTCTATTTGGCTTCCTTTTACTTCTCAGCATGTCTTTAGCTTCTTCTCAGATCCAAAAAATCGTTCTCAGGTTCTTCAAACCCTAAAATTTTAACTAGATTATTACTTTCATTCAATTTTAATTACAACTTTTAACGCATGCAATTTGATTTTTGTTGCAGTGGGACTTTATTTGTTCTAGAAATCGGGTGGAAGTAGTTGCACGTTTCTCAACTGGGACTCATCCAGGCAACTATATATCAATTATGCAGGTAGTTATTATAGTTGTTATTTATAGGAAGAGAAATGATAGATTCAACCATCTTAATTTATTTTAAAAATCATTTTTAATCATCAACTCTCAACGCCTATAATTTATAGTTTGATATTACATTTTAAACAATTTTTTTAATATTAACTGTTAAATAATGACTAAAATAAATTAAAATTGATAGTCATATAACATTCTTCTGTATGAATATTAATTAATTAATATTACCTAATTTGGTTTTGATCATGTATAGCTTGTGAAGCCTGGTGCTAATAAAGTAGCAATGATAATTATTCAAGAAAGCTTCACAAGTTCTTGTGGATCATACATCATGTACAGTCCAATTAGTGAGGAAGACTTCTACACTGCTATCCATGGCGACCGAGAAGCATCAATTTCGGTGCCGCTCCTTCTTTATGGACTAACCATCGCGGATGATGAAGATTACAATGATGATGATGGAGGGGACAATAATAGCGTAATTGGTTCATCACTCTTAACTCTTACTTTACAGGTTCCCATTCAGAAAGGCCAAGCTGCTGCTGGTGGTGGTGCATTTAGTATGGAACCGTCAGAGGCTTCTGCTACAGAAATCATTGCCAAAATTATTGAGAAAATCAAGGTTGCACTTGATTGTCCTGAATCTGAATCTGATGAGGAGGATGATTCTGACGGCAATAATTAACTTTTTAATTTGCTCAAAAGACAGTTTGAATAATTTAACCATTTTGTTGTGGGTTTAAAAAGGTTTTGTTGCCTGTTTTATTATCTGTTGGAACTTATGATTCTCCGGAGAATGATTTAGAATAAGTTACATGATGAAACATCATGTTATAGATTAATAGTTTATTTGGACTTTTCAATTGCTTTCTTATGAAGGTTTTTTAATTTGATGTAACTCATTTTGGATTAAACTTTTTTGGAATTTCTTATGTGAAGATGGTTAAAATTGCCTTTATATAAATATGCAGGTTTAATAATTGATATATATGATATTATAGTTCAACAGAAAATTGTTTATCTTAAGTAATGGTAAATTTAATGTTTTATATAAACATCTTAAAAATTATTTTTTTAGCGACCTAAAGGGTTAAACGTTGAACTTATAATTTTATGTCGAGACAATTTTATTTATTTTAAATGTTTTTTTTTCTATTAATTTTCTTTTCGTTATATTCGTTTGTTACAATTTTGTGGCGCGAAAACTCCATAAGAATTTTATGCTATAACAATTTGAGAAATCTATTTTGTAAACTTAGATACTTTTAGGCTGATCATCAATTGTATATATACAGTTTTCCTTTCACAAATACTGTCTAGCATTCAAGTATTATAAATACCGTCTTCATTAGTTATTTGGCTAGGTGGTTGTGTATAAAAATTTAGTTACATTTGCAAACTATTGCAATTATCCTAACTAAATAATGAAGGTTTCAACATTGAAACACTAATAATTTGCAATTGATCATGTAGATATCATTATTATTGCGAGTATTTTTGTCTTTGCATTGTATCATCTATCTAAAAGATTTTGGCAGTAATAATTTGAAACTACTCAATCTGGTGTGGTTTGTCTTGCAATCAATTTATATAAATAAATATACCTATGCTATTGAGAATCGATTTTCAGATGTCTGAATATGTTAATTAACAATATAAGTCAGGAAATACATACATGAGCTTAGAAATCCTCATCACCACCAACACCGCCACCTCCACCTGTTGCATCATTTGGCTTCATGCTTCTGAGCATATAACAACCCTACACAAGAATAATCCAACAAATAATAATCATAAAATTTCCTATTTACAAGTATGAATAATTAATAGTAAGGTAATTATCAAAACTCATAGATCGAGAGAGCTTAGTTGAGTTGAATTGTGTAATTAGGTCATCAACTCTCAAACGGTAATATAAGAAGGGGCAAGTTACGTAAGTAAACATAATGAGATGAAAAATTATCCAAATACACCATTCTCTCCAATATGATCCAATTACGCCAATTGTGACAAATCAATGGAAACCGTGGCAGGGTGGCAAGTTTTCATGAAAAAAGTCACACCCTGCCACGGATTTGGTGTTGTTTCAAAAACTAAGAAGAAACCGTGGCAGGGTGGCAAGTTTTTAGGTAAAAAGCCACACCCTGCCACGGATTTTGTGCTG
>JASCZI010242791.1:0-14917 GCA_036250425.1 Stylosanthes scabra | reverse complement strand
ACGGTATCACAAGACTTTCACCAAGCTATTAAGCCACTCCACTCGAAGTAGTCCCAACTTCAAGATTTTCCTTGAGTGCTTAATAAGATAATAACCCACTCCACTCAAAGCAATCCCAACTTCAAGATTTTCCTTGAGTGTTTATTGTACTCTTGGAATTCTTACCGACTATAGTGTAACAACAAGCCTCACCCTTGGAGAATCACACTCCAAGTCACTCAAACAAAGAGAAGTAGAAATAGTAGAAGAATGATTACAACTCTCAAATAGAGTGGATGATTACAATTAAAGCTCTATGCACCAAACTTTGGTTATCTCTCAAATATGTGCATAAAACACTTTGAAATTGATATAGAATGAAAGTATAATAGCAAGAAGCTTTGGAATTGATCAAGTATATGAAATGAGGCTTCAAACCATCTATGTATAAGCATCTGAAGCAATTTAGCCGTTATGAATAGTAATTCACTGTTCACTAGCCGGTGGAACAGTAATTTACTGTTGACTAGCCGTGGGAATAGTGATTTACTATTTACTGGCCATAAAAATGTATTTTTACTTTTTACTGGCCATAAAAACGTATTTTTATTGTTCACAAAAGACATATATATATATATATATATATCAGTTTGAAGCTTCGGACGTTAGCTTTCTAATGCAACAATAACTGTATCGTTTGGAGTTCTGTAGTTCAAGTTATTATCACTTAAGTGCACAAAGGTCAAGTTTGACAGCATGCACTAAGCTTTAAAATAGCTAACAAGTTATAAAACTTTTACGGCTATAGTTTTCGTAAAACCTTTTCTTTAAAAACATTTTCTTGTGTGTGTGTGAGAGAGATAATGAACTTTGGTTCTTGACAATAAGTTTACCTAAATCCTAAGATATTAAACCGTCTTCAAAGCTTGTGGACTCGTCTTCTTGTCTTATTGCTTACTTCCAATGCTTATCCTCAACTTCAATGTTTGTCATTCATCAAAACCTGATCAAATGAACTTATGCATATTGTACCATGGTTAACAGTATGATGTATCATAAGTCTTCAATCATGTCTTATGTCAAGGGTAGAGCTATCATGATAGATAAAGCCAAACTTAGTAGAGTTTTTGGTTACATAGAGATAGAATCTGATGTCTACACTTCTGGGAATTAGGAAAAATCTCTAAATCTTAGTTACAAAGAATCCCTAGCTTGTATCTGTGTGAACCCATCTGCACTTGACGGTGTTATTGCCACACACAAATCTCTTGGTCCTGTTCGTGTTCAACTTCATCGCATTGTTAATCACATCCTGTTACCACAAAGTGGATCTTTCCAAAGGACTCATTTTGTGACACTCTAGTACTTTTTGCTTTAATCATGGAAGTTCCCATCTCATTTGGTTATTTAATGATGCGCTATATGCATGACTGCATCCGAAATGAAAAACTCATAGCAATTCCTTATGGCATGCTTTATACTAAAATCTTTGAGAGTTACTGCATTGATTTTGATGATGAGCCCTATGAGGAAAAAAAATTTATTTACAATTAAAGGGAGGTGGTTCCGTTAAGAGGACTGCGAAGAGGGATTTAGCTGCTGAAAGGCGTGCTATGGAAGAAGAAGCTGCTGAGAGAGCTTCTAACAAGGCATCAAGTTCGAGATCCTCTAATTCTTCCCAGGTCAAGCTGATGCTTCATGTGGTTGAGGAGCTCATGGATGAAGTTGCTTTTCTTACTACTCACATGTATGACATGAGCAAAGCTTACAAGAGTGATTCCGGGACATCAACCACAGCTTTGGAAAAGTCCACTAAGAGGAACAAAGTTCTCAAGAAGTATGTGGACAAACTCAGGGATGACCACATGTTTTTCTGATGTTGAGGAAGAAGAGGAAGAAAATGAGGAAGATGAATCTGAACCCTCTGATGCCTAATGGTCTTAATTGATCAAATTTTGCTGCTGCTGTTTTTGAGATTCATGAGACTTTTCTGTTTTATCTCATTTCGAACTATTTCTTTTGGATGACTATAATCTAACACTAACACTCTAATGCTCTGATACTTTGAACTGTTATTAGCTGCCTCTGATTTCATGTTTTGCAGATTTGTTCCATATTTTCTTGCCCACCTTGATGACAAAAAGGGGAGAAATATTGGAAATTGTTGAGGCTTGCTAATGTAGGAGTAGAAAATTGAAATTGAGTAGCTTTATCAACTCTAATTTCTTTTAATGATTGCTTTTTATTGATCTCTTAATGCTATATTGAATGTTTAATCTGATCATTTAGCTTAGTTTAGGTCAATTAAATAAGATCATTGTCTTGCACAAATTTAGTGAGATCACATATTAAAATAAGCTTATTGCATGCTGGAATATTGTTTATGTCTTGTTCTGATTGGTATTATATTGCTCTGATTTATTATTTACCATAAGTTTTGATATATTGAGTATGCATTGACCTTAATTTCTAAGCTCTGATACATTAAGCATGTATAGGCATTTGTTTGGTTATGTGTTCTGCTTTGGATATGCTCAATTTCAGCGGAGCAATTCTTATGAAAAAGAGGGGAGCACACAATTTCAAATAGAATTCTTTAAAGGGAAGTTTCTAAATTTAAACTGATTTTAATTCCTTTGAAAATTCATTTAATTAATGTTTGTCATCAAGGGGGAGATTGTTGAGTTTAGGAAATAATAATGTATTTTTGTATGATGACTAAACATTAATATTGGTTGGGTAAAAAGTCCAAGTGTTGTTTGATGTGTTTCTTTGTGGTTTAAGTGCAGGCCTAATTCTGTTTTTGTACTGACCAATACTTGAATGATAGTAAAGGCTTGTTTGCTACAAATTATAGAGCAAAAATCTGCATCTCCATAACCATGTGCAAAACTGGTTTGTGCAAAGTAAAGAGAAGGAAACTTCTTCTCTTGTTTGCTTTCAGCTTCTTGGAGAAGCCAAACATCAACATCACTAATCCAATGAAAGAGAATCAATCTTGGAGCCAAAGTCAAGATAGATGGTTGAGATTGAAAGAAGAAAAGTGATCAACAAAATATCTCTCCTCGGTTCGTTGTTGCAGCCGAGGCATTGTACCAGAAAGGAAGGGTGCTAGTCTTGCAAAGAGAAAGGAAGCCATGTGACTTACCAAGTTTAGCATTCATGGGAGAGCTAACATTCTGCAGCATGCTCCAAGGCTGGAATTGAGGATTCAAGTTGACCAAGCTTCTCTCATTGGAGGCAACAACCTTAGATAAAAAGGGAGTTCAGCCAAAGGAAAGAGCAAGGAGAAAGAGAGAAAATTGCAGAGTCGTTCACATTGCTTCAGCGATGTCTTCTCCTTCAATGTGCTTCAATAAAATACTTTGTTTTTCTTACCTATTACTACTTGTTTCTATGAGGTAAAAGGCATTTGTGAGGCATTTGTAAAAGCCAAGAGAAAAAAGGCAAGAGTGATAAGATTAGTGAAAAGCCATGAACAAAAACATCTCAAAATCTGAATGTGTTTTTTTGTTTTGAGGATTGAACCTTAGGTGTTTCCCTTTCTCAAGTTGGGTTAGCACTTGTCCCCTTACCCAAGTTGGGATAGCACTTGGAAGCTAAGTTCTAGGTGAAGAGAGCTTAGAGAGGTTCCCCTTTGTCAAGTTGGGTTAGCACTTGTCCCCTTACCCAAGTTGGCATAGCACTTGGAAGCTGAGTTCTAGGTGGAGAGAACTTAGAGAGTTTTCCTTTGATAGAGTGTGCGTATCTCTAGAGGAATTGGTGTATGTATTCAATTGATTGATAGTGGAAAGCCACCATGTTTTGGTGGAACTGGATGTAGGTCGCAGTGGGGTGACCGAACCAGTATAACCTACTTTCATCCTTTATAGCTTTTTGTTTTGTTATCTCTGTTTTAGCTCATTGTAATTTATGAGACAAAACCAAACTGTCTCTTGCTTCCACGCTTAAAGTGAAACAGAATAACTTAGGTTCAAATCTGTTTGGCTCTAGTAAAGTATTAAAGTTTTGATAGCCATAAAAGAGGTTCTAGATTCAACCCCCTCCTTCTCTAGGCCTTTCACAACCTTCACCTGAGTTGAATGCTAATTTTGAGTTCAAGTCTGGCCTAATTAATTTGCTTCCTCTATTCGACAGATTGCCCGTGGAAGACCCTATCAAGCATCTTAAGGACTTTGATGTGATCTGCGCCATCCTTAAAAGGACTGGCGTTGACGAAGACGCAGTCAAGGCTTTCGCTCTTCCATTCTCCTTAGGGGGGAAAGCGAAAGACTGGTACCACACCTTGCCAAGTGAAGTTATAGCCGATTGGGCGTTGTTCAAAAAACGATTCATAGAAAAGTACTTTCCACCTTCAAGAACCAATGTGATCCGAAAGGAGATCTCTGGGATTACACAACTTCACAGGGAAACCTTGCATGAGTACTATGAAAGATTCAAGAAGCTGCTATCCTCATGCCCCCATCACTCCATTTTAGATTTTTTCCTCATCAACTACTTCTGTGAAGGATTGACACCAACCGATAAGGCGATGATTGATGCATCAAGCGGATGAGCTTTAATGGACAAGACTCCGGAAGAAGCGTGGGAATTGATCGAAACAGTGGCCAATGCCTACCAGCATTTTAAAACAAGAGCCACCAACAAGGGTGTTTATGAAGTAGCTCCATCTGAATCGACCATTCTTGCTAAATCCTTAGTTGACATCACCTCCATGTTGAAGGAAATCAAAGAGGGACAACAACCAACTCTAACAATCTTGAAGCGTCAACCTGATGCTTCGCAACAAACCCCAGCCACGCATTACGGAATCTGTTCCTGTAATTTGCACCACAAGGATGAGTGTCCCTAGCTGCAAGAGGATAATACAGTAGCATCGACTCATAACTTCTTCGAAGGCACCACGATACCACCCTACAACAAGCAGTATTACACTCAAGGGTGGCGGGACAATCAACCCACTCGTTGGAGCCCCCTCAACAGCAACAGAATCAAAACCGACAGCCACACACTTACAGCCAGCCCCAGATTCCACAAAATCAATGATACCAACCACCACACCTTTGTCAAAACCTCCCCATGAATCCTCCACTGTTTAGTTATGATGAAACCTTGCGTACCTATCAACAAGAGAGTATGGAACTGAGGGAGGCACACAAAAAGACTGAAGCCAGTCTGAACGACTTAACTAAGCTTCTGTACAAATTCGCCAGTCAGATGGCGATCAACAATCAACCACCCCCCAGTTCAAACCCTTTTCCATCGCAACCTCTCCCCAATCCGAAGGGAGGAATCAATATGGTACGAACTGCAAGTGAGAGGGGTACAATAACGAAGAAGATGACGAAGAAGAGGAAGATGAGGAAGACGATGACTGATTATACGAATTACTGGCTAAACTAGCTGGAGAAATCTCTGACAGCGAGGACGAATATGAAGAAGCCAAAGAAGATGACATGGATGAAGTTGCTGAAATGGCCAATGAAAAAGAAGTAAGCAGCCCGGATAAGGCAGAGGAATTTCTCATTGCCACCATTTATGGAGAAAATGAAGAGAAGTCAGAAGAGCTTCCTGAAAAGTGTGCTGACCTGGGCCCTGCTTTGTGACCTGGAAAATTGGAAATGTGCATGTGTCGGATTGCCTGTGTTATCCCAGAGCATGTGCAAGCGTAATGCCGCTAGAATTATACAGAGCTCCAGATCTGGGGCCATTGAAAAAAGCCACTGAAATATTTCATCTAACTAATACAAGCACTGTGTCCATGGTTGGTATAGCTGAAAACATCATCATAAAACTAGGAGAGTTGTCCATCCCTGCTGACTTCCATGTCATTAGAACCCCCAAAAATAACAAGGGAAGCAACTCCAAGTGCTTTTGGAGAGACCATTTCTGAAGACCGCGAGCTTTAGGCTTAATTACTACAATAAAACTTTCTCCTTTTAGGTGGGAAATGTTATAGAGATATTTCAGCCAACACGGGCACCCATACCGAAGGAAGGAAACGTTCATCACTATTATGAAGATAAAAAAAGAGGAGTCAGTGGGATAAGTCAAATGAAAAGAGATTGCACATCAGGCAGTCATTCCTAAGCAGGAGAAGGCACGGAAGACCCCTACCCCAACTCGAAGAAGTAAGCAGAAGAAGGAGACTACCCAAACAGTGAAGGAGAAAAAGCCAGAAAGAGGAAAGGAATACAAGAAGGTAGAATTGAATTGCACGAATTTTCAAGACTTGATCGGAAAACTAAAGAGGATCAACAGTGCACTCGCCAAGGATGGCGGCGTTGGAGTTCATCTGATCGAGGATAACTCAAAGTGGAAATGACGCCAGCAACCCACGTCCAACTTAAGGACGTCAAACAAAAGTGCTAGGTGGGAGACAACCCACCATGGTAACAATTTCTAAACTTTAACCTCGTTTATTTTATGAATATATGATTGATTAAATGGGATATAATTTCTAATCATAATTAGACAACGTTAGGTTTTGATCTCCGTTTAACAACAAAAATCTCTCTGGTGCGTATCCACTCACCATCGCAGAGAGAAAATTGAAATGTCACCCTAATGCGTACGCACCCATGCTGTGCATACGCATCGGCGCCGGCGCACACCAGAGGCCTATAAAAGGCCTCAATCACTCTCTTAACTCTTGCACTTCTCTTCTTTTCTCTCTTCCTTCCATTTCTCTCATTTCTCTCACTCTTTAAAATCTCTCAAAGCTCTCATTTGCCTTCTCATTTCAAAGCATTCAAATGGCTCGCAGCGGACCTCCCTCGACCAAGGGAAATGCCAAAGCTTATGGACCTCCAACACAAGCCTTACACAGGCTCGTGGCTCTGAGATCCCAATCAGCCGCAAATTCTTATCCTGAAGCACTAGTCACTCCTGCAATCCTGACACCAGCCATAGCAAAAAGGACAGCACAGATGTCCGTAAAGAGCTACTCCATGAAGCTCACTGATAGGGGTGGCCCCTCCAACGTTGCGCCAACACCGAGCCTGCCCAAGAAGTGTCCTATACACCTTATGCTCTGCTGTGAATATAACCTGTAAAATATTAGGATTTCAAAACTATTGCTTTCTCTCTTAGGGGACCCCACTTAAAAAACTTTTTTCTCTAAAAATTATTCTTTGAATTGATTTTACATTTGCATGAAAATTATCCAATCATAGATTAGAGAAAAGAACACACAAACCAAGAGAGTTTTGAAGCTAACATTGTAGTTCCAGATTAAAGAACTACCATTTCCTTCTTGTGGGTTACTTCCTCTTCTATGATTACAATTTATAACTTGCCTAATTCTTTATGTCCATTAATGTATATATCTGTATATTCATATGATTAAGGTCTTCTTTCTATATAGCTCAAAAACCAAATGGCTTAACCCTTTACATTATCTATTGGAACCAACTTTGATCCTTGAAACCCTTTTGTTCTAATTTAGTACATTACAAGCCTCAAAAGTAAAAAACCATGATCACACCCTACTTGATCTTTGATTAGTCTAGGATTTAGTGGTTACTTGCTTTTGAGAGAAGAAAAGGAAGCGAATCAAGAAAGAAATCATTTTGAGTGGATAAAAAGGGGATTTTGAAATTTTTCTTAGAGCATTTGGGATACATGTATGCATATGAAGCAAGATTAGGCATTTGCACAAATTAGTAAAATAAAAGAAGGAGTGACAAAGACAAAAATACAAAAAGAGAAGAAAAAGAAAGTGTATATATTCTTTCAAAAGAAAACTCTGTCACTCCAAGTAGCAAAGCTACCAAAATAAACTAAGTGCATTTGTCGTTCAAAAGAAAAGAAGAAAATTGCATATCATGTAGAAATTGTGAGTCTAAGGTGCACATGGGAAACAGAGTGAAGAACAAGAGGATATGTGCATTCTAAATTAATCAAAGCATTCAAGTCTCTAGCTCACCTATCCAAACAAAACTTCTGAACCTTCACCTTGGTCCCATTACAACCCTCAAAATACCTTTTGATGTTATACAGATATATATCTTGATGTTGATTGGCTAGATGAAGGGCAAGTTATGAAAAACAAGATTCGAAAGGAACCGAGAGCCTTTTTAGCCGGAAACACTAGAGCGAACAGAGCGAATACACGACCGGGTAGGGTTCCTGATCCTCGATTCTATGACTTGTGACCTTTCATGTAGAGTAAGTAAATTATCATCTTGTGAGCTTATTTGATTTGTGGGTTTAGCATTGACTGGAATGCTCTTGCTTGTTTTCTTGCACAGTTTTGTCTCCTTCTAGTTTTTGTAGTTTTATTCTCAGCATGACACTTCTGTAGTCCTTTTCTAGTTCGATTTGCTTGGGCATGAGGACATGCCAATGTTTAAGTGTGGGGAGGTTGATAAACCCATTTTCAATGGATTATTTTGTGCTTTAAATTAGCAATTTATCAACCTCTGATCACTTAAATACTTGTGAAACAAGCGCATTCATGATTAATTGTTCCTTAGAACTTAAGATGTAAACACATGTTGTTTTAGCTAATTTTCTGATATAAATTCACCCGTTTCCCGTTCCGCTCGATGCCTTGATTTTTTTGTTCAAGCGTTTCAGGTACGTATGCATTAGAAGAGTGGTGCGTACACATCCACCAACCTAGTTGCATATACACCTGAAGCTCAATGCGTACCCACCCACCAAACTTGGGCACCACGCCTACGAAGCGGGTGCGTACACACCAGCTAGGCAGTACTCGGTAATTTTAACTAGTTGCATCCTGTGACACTTCTTTTCTAAATTTGATAAGGTTCTCTTAAACTGGTTTGGAGCTATCTATGACAAACTAATACTTTTTGAATTCTAAGGAATTCTAAACCCGTCTCGGGGGCCGCAGCAGGGAAGCCGGTTGGGTGGGAAAGTCCAATTTTCAGGGGAGATTCTGCCAAGATTTTATGAGAAATTAAGAATGTTTTGGAAGTGTTTGTTTTAGTTTTGAAATTAATTTTAGAAATTTTTGTTTTAATCAAAAGTGGTTTAGAATTAATGGTTTGATCTTAGAAATAGTTTATAAACTTGAGTTTTTGGTTTTGAAAATGGTTGGCAGTTTGGTAAAAGAAAATGAATTGGATTTGATTACTTTTATCGAAAGAATTATGTCTCGAGTAATTTTATGGATTTAAAATAATCGAAATATGGATTTGAGAATTGAAAAGCAAATTTTGAAAGGATTTGATTTAGAACTGAATTTGAGAATGTTTGATTTTCCTGAGGTTCCAGTTGAGAATGAGGGAACCCTGAAGGGTGGAAAATTTATTTTTTAGGGAGGTTCTGCCTAATTTTTTGTAAGGTCTTAAAGGGGTGTTTAAAAGCTTTCTTGTAAGATTTTTAAACTTGAAATGTTTTGAAGTTGATTTGGGAAGATTTTGGTTTAATTGAAGAAGTGATTAAGATGTTGAATTTGATCAAAAAGTGTGATAACGGTTATGAACTTATGATACTGGACATGTTTTGAAAGTATGTTGGGGTTGAGGGTATTTGAATTGAAAATGATGAATGAGAATGAAATTGTTAATGAGGAAGGTTAAGAATGAATCATGTGATGAATTAATTGCGGTTACAATACCTTCTTGATTTGACAAGGATGGTGGCATCGTCCCAATTGTATTATTGATTATTAAGTGCGACCCAGAGAGATAATGGAAGGTGAGGATCTCCCTTGAGATGAGAATTATTGAAAAAAGATACCTCTTGGGAATGCACGCATCCAAGGGATGGTCCAGGGTTAGTTACCGGACAGTCGGGTTTGGCCAGATAACCGACTAGATGAGCTCACCAGTCAGGTTTGGCTAGATAACCGAGAGTGTTTTGAGATTGGAATATTTTGGGAATGTGTTTGGAATCCTGATTCTCTTTTCAAAAGTTACTTTAAAATTTGTGAAATAAAAGAAAAGTTAAATTTGACTCTGTAAAGCTTTCCTTATTTTAAGTTTTATTTCAAGAAAACCTGTTTCTTGAAAGGGCATTTATTTTTACGCAAGGATTCTTCTACTTTGATGGTATTCATGTTCCCTATCAAGAACCAGCAAGGATGATGTTCTCACCTCTTACAGATTTCTCTTTTCAGTGATAGGTCCAGGAAGCTTTAGTGCTAACCTACAATCAAGTAACGAAGTATGTAGTTTTGATTGATTGTATTTATTTTTAGTTGAGTTTTTCCCTCGCATTTATCAGCTATAAATTTTTAGAGGGGTAGGAATTGTAATCTATATATTTTGATTTTGGTATTATGATGTATTAATATTAATATGTGGATGTATATAAATATTTATAGTTATAATTACGTAATTTTGTAGAATTATAAAAGATATCCTAGTTAAATTCGTAGAGGCTCAATATTAAATAATTATAGTATTGAAAGAAAAATTTTTAGAGGTTTGTAATGCTTGAATTTTGGGTACGTTCATGAATGCCAAAATTTAGGTTGTTACAACTTTTAGATTGATAATTACTAAAAGTGATATATCATTAAATTATAATATTATCTTTTAAAAAAGTTTAATTTTTTAATATTTTTTAATATACTTTTTATCTAAAATTATTTCCATTGATCTTAGTACTCTTTTTTAGTACGTTATAATTTATTATTATTATTATTATTATTATTATTTATGATTAAATTTTTTTATTAGTTATACTTAATATGATCAATAAATCATATTATAAAAATATAAGAATAATAAATATAACATATAAGAACCACAATTATAAAAGTGTATAATGTCAAATAAAATAATTAAAGAAAATTAAATAATAGAAAAAGTGAACTCATATAAAGATAAAAAAATAAGAATTTCATATATAAAATGATAATATGTTTAAATGATAGATTGATAGAAAGAAATTAAATGTTTGGAGTTAACGGTTGAACGCTGGTTGCTGAAAGCAAAAGTTACCATTTGTTGCTTCCATTGAACGTGAGTTTGAGTACAAAATCAAGTTAGCGTTTACAAACAAAAAATTTAGCCAAACAAAAAAAATTGATGTGTTCAAGAATCATGACCGTATTTTTCATGTTTCAAACGTCAAACCTAACACACACTATGAAGTTACACATATTTATGGTGATGTAAAGGAAAGCATATATCCAACCACCCCACAAAAATGATAGTAAAATAAGAAATATATTCAACCAATTTAAACATTAATTGAAAAATATACACTAACAACCAAAAATTTTAAAAAACAAGTCACTAAAAAAATTTCAAAAACATGAAAAAAGGTAAATAAAATGAAATAAAGTAAGTATTGTTCAATAATTTATGCATATAAAGTGGGCCAACTCAAAAGTTATAAATTCCAATGAGTAAGTCACATTTAAGAGAGAGAAAGTTAGAAAGAGGAGAGAATCACATTTTACATAGGGGAAGAGAATGACGTCACAGAGAGAAAAAAAGAAGGTGATTTTAGCGCGTGTAATTAAATTTGGTGAGAACGAGGAGCGCGTGTTATATATGAAAGTGAGATTTGATTTTCAATTTTTGAATTTTTATATATGTATATATATTTGTATACGGTGGCTAAAGTGGTGGCTGAAATTGATATATACCTAGCATAACTGAACTCATATTCTATTGGTAATATACTCCGGGACTTTATTCCTACTTTCATCTTACTTAGCAATATGCAACCATGGTAAATTAGATTGCTAATGAAAAATATGTGCACTTCAGCTCATGTTGTCGGAGTCTTGTGAGATTGATTCCACACTCCACTGAAGCTAGGAGGACATGTTGCATACATTACACTAGGGGAAAAACCATTTAGAGAAGGGGAGTACTCACATCAAGTTGTTAAAAAACACTTTTTTATAAAGATGTTTATGTGTTACAATATTATTGGATATTACAATTAAATTTCTCAGTTGGTTTAAAAAAAACCAATAAAACCGGTTTGTAAATTAAAAAAAAAAAAAAAAAACAAACTTAATTGCCTAGACCAATTGTTAACCTAACCCCTCACTCGGCCCCCTCTAACTCGTCAGTCGTCATCATCTTCTGTTCTCCACCACCATCACGTTATTCACGTTCATTTTACATCTCCACAGCCCCTGCCTCCATCACCGAAAACCTTTCTTCTTTCCCAGACATAACTAAATGCAGCCCTACCATCGAAGGTCACTATCTCCGCTCAAGCTCCACAACCGGCGGCCACCCAGAATTAACGTCCCTCTCATTGTCACCTTCATCAACCGCCGCTCTACCTCTCCGCCAATCGTCTTCAACACCTCATCCAACGCCTCTATCATCGCTGTCATTTTCGAGTCACACCACTGCCGCTGCTCTTATCTCTCCTCTCCTTTTCAGATTGTGCCGCTGGACCATCTCACCATCACCCTCCATTGCTGGTTTTACATGTAAAAAAACAAAAGGGTTCAAAGAGAAAGATAGAAATAATGGAATTTTATAACTAATTTCTTTTGTTAGTCTTCTATTAATTTCTGCACAAGAGCAACATTTTTTGCAAGAAGAAACCTATAGTAAAGCTGCATAGGTAGCAGATTGTGTTCTTGCTGTGTTTATTGCTTCATAGTTCATAACAGCAGTTGTTTACTCACAATGTCATTGTTCACTTTTACCACAATATTTATGTTGCAGCCATGTTTGAACCTTTAAGGTATTGTATTTTAATAATTAACTTCATTGAAATTGGCATATTTTCATTTAATATTGGTTTCAATTTTAAAACTTAAATTATCCACTTCATGAACTGCAGATGAATAGCACTCTTGCAAGAAGCAATTACTACACCAATAATTTCTTGCAGCCTCTCCTAGCATATGGCCGACAATACACTTATGATCAATTCTCCACTTCAAGTCAGACTGTTAGCTAACTCTTACTAGCTAGTGTTACTTGGTAACACCGTGCACCATCTTAACAAGCAGAACAAACAATTCAAAACTATTAATCAAGCTCATTAGTCATTACCATCCTCACCTTATGTTTTCCATATCTAAATATTTTTAAAATAACAAAATTCACAATCTGAAAAACCTAACACTATATCAATGTTTTTGAAATTCACAAGAGCACGTTGCAAATAAAAAACCTGACACAAGGCATTATCACCATTTGTTAATAATCATAACTATGAGCAATTATCAATTATATTAAGATTTAAGGGGGGAAAACGAAAAATAATTAAAAAATTTGAATACCTTCTCCTCTATGGAGGCCCGACTGAAATGGCGTCGGCGGGAGGCGACGAAGAGGCTTTGAACGTGTCGAGAAGGACTGGTCGACGTCGTGAAAAAGGAGTGCACATTCTAGACTTCTGGCGATGGCAAAGCTCTGGACACGGAAATGCTCCTAAACACGGTGACGACGAGGCTCTGAACTCCGTCTGCACGTTTTGGAGAGGGGGAGTGATTGAGAGTAAGTGTTTGTGGGTGAAGGTGGCGGACTGGACCTGAGGGAGGTGACCAAGGGTGGCAGTGAGCAGCTTGGGGCGGCGCTAAGTATGAGAAATAGAAAGAGGATCAAGGTGAAATGACTAGGATTTTTAAGGATCCGTTTAATAAAAACCGGTTTTATGTTAAATCGGTTTTTATGGTCTGACCATATGTAAAAGAAATTGACAAGTGTCAAACTGTTAATGGCTAAAACATTTAATCTTTTCTTCAAGACGTTTTCCCCGTCTGCGTTAAAGTGGCGCCCTTTAGAGAATGGCAATTATAAAATATAATTAGCATAAAATCAAATCCTAATAATTAATTCAGACATACATGTACTCATTGAGCATTTGATTACTTTTAATAATAAGCTCTATTTTGCCAGAACAATTTTGTCATAGAGAAAGTATAGGTAACCAATATTTATCTAACTAACAAATTAGTCAATAAAAAATAGAACATCTATAACCACTGTTTATAGAACATTCACAATAAAAGTTATAGAACATCCGAAATCTAAACCAACCAACAATAAATCAACTTTATAATTTCTAGAAATATAATATCCGAAACCTAAAGAAATAGAACATCCAATTTAAATTGTTGACTGATGTTGGCTGAATTTTTATTGGTTATCAAGTATTATTGTTAGGCATAACATCCATGACTTTCCTTTCTTCGAAATAAATGAAAAAGGTGACTAATGGGAATATTGATCTCAAATGATAGTGTATAAGTTTTTCTTTATGGGAATGATAGTGTATATGTAAGTATGTAACTCATGTGAAATAATGTTCGAATAATGATATACAAAATTTGAAGCAAGAGTTGGGTTATTGATGGTCGGATTCGCAAACCCTAGATCTCGGCAAGTATACCAAATCGTATCAAGTAATATCACAGTGAAGTGGAGTATCGATCCCTCGAGGATTAAAGGACCAAGCAATAACTACCAACTAATTTGTCTAATCAGATTGAATCGAAAACAGAATGAGTGTCGTGAGAATAAGAATTTCGAAAACTAGTAGAGAGAAATTAGAATATTACTTGTGTTGTAAATGTAAACCATGATTGTTTGTATGCAAAGGATATGTTTTAGGTTTTGATGAATGACAACCAACAAAGGATTTGAGGATTTAGCTTTGAAAGCAAAAACAACAAACAAACGACAAGAAATCGAAGACCGCAAAAGATGTGAAAACGGTTTAGTCTCTTAAGACTTAGGTAATTTCTTGTTAAGAACCATATGTTAAAATCTCTCTCACACACTCACTAAAAATTCTTTTTGAAAAAGATATCTTATAAAATGATTGCAAAAGATGCTAGCCAAATGGTTTAGAAACTTGTTTTCAAAAGTACAAAAACATAAGGATTGATTATAACTAGTTTAAGATCAAATCTAAGTGATTCAAAAGCGTTTTCTAGGCCATTTTGGTCACTTGCATCGATGCATATGATAGTTGCATCGATGCAAATGATTAACGTAAGCTTGCATCGATGCAATGGTGAAGTGCATCAATG
>JASCZI010242790.1:0-14907 GCA_036250425.1 Stylosanthes scabra | reverse complement strand
TTAATGAAAATAATTTTTTTTTTTTTTTTTTTTTTTTTTGACTAGGACATCCCCAAAAGAAAAATAGATGAGAGTTTCGGTTCTTCTTATTAGGGCCAATGTCCATGACTTAACAATTTGCCAATGTGTTATAATTCTAATTCTTATCTTTTCATAAATGTCATCAATGCGCCATTGAAGAATAAAATTAATTAATATGATTACATTTATTATTGTGACCAAATTTACGACAAGAATTAGATATAATAAACTGTATATCATGTTGTGTCTAATCTTATGAGAATAATGTATCATCATCTGTATAATTATAGACATATTTTTGGTGAAATAAATGAGCCAAACATTCAAGTTGGCCATTAATAATAATGGTTTTGGTATTAAATAATTACACTACAACTACATATGTCAATATATATAATATCGTTGTCAATTTAAAAAACAAAGAGGAAACGCATTTGTAGTGTGTGTATATAGAGCTTAATACATTAATATTGTAATTGCTTAACTCGTACATGTATACATGCATTTATTAGAAATAATAAGAAAGTTGAAAAGCATTAAAGAATTAATATAAATCTTTTGAAAACATACATGACACCAGACTGGGGTGCAAATCAGTGTTAGCATCTCCAACTTTATGAATGTTGTTCAACCCAATTCTCAATATATGATCCTACCTACTTTATTGAAGTATGGTTATATATTCCAAATTTCACCTCTATGAAAAATAAGGACTCTTGAAAGTATATAAGTGAGAGACATCTATTACCTCTTGAGTTAATTTTTGAGGTTGAGTATGATTTACGTAATCTCAATTTTAATTTGGTATCAGAATCGATTCGAACCACCCATTAATTTATGTTCACGCTCTAAATGATTTGTGTAAATTATTGGCACTATAAAGTATTTTAAATTTTCTACTAATGATATGTACGTTGTTTATAATTAATTAAGGTGCCATACTTCTCTTCTATAAAACATTAATACTTTTACTTTGTTTTGAAATTATGTGCAAATACATTTATATACTATTTTAAAATAAACAATAAAATATATTTTTTCTCTAATGATTAGTCATTTATTTTAAAAAATATTGGTAATGTTTAATTTTATTTTGAGCTGATACTTAAATTAGTCATAGTCAAGAAAATGACAACTCTTTACTCACTTTTTTATCATTTGTTGTGATCCAATATATTTGCTTAAATTAAGTTTTGTAAATTAACTCAGCAACAATATAATCTACAAACATATATATAGCTTTCGTGTCCATTATCTTGTCTTGGATAATACAAAACAAGTTGTACGTAGATGTATGTATATGTTGACAGAGGAGAGAAAAAGAAATTATAATAGAGATGTAAAGGAAGCTTCATAAATTGTGACGGTATTCATTTGTTTTCGGGCTGTGAAAGATCAGTTCAGATGTATTGGAAGCGAGGGCAAGGACAAGAAATTTATTATTATTATTATTATTATTATTATTATTATTATTATTATTATTAAATTTTAACATATAAAAAAATTATTAAATTTTAAATATGATTTTAGTTTATTAAATACATGTTATGTCAATGGGAATACTAATTAGGGCTAACACTTTTAGTGTAAATAAATGGAGAGTTAGCTAGTTTATAATACAAGATTATTTTGAATCTCTTTCAATTAAGTCAGCATTCTTAGGGGAAAAAAAAAAAAAAACTAATTCTACCTAGCCATAAGGTTACAAATAATAATCAAGAAAAAAGTTTGATAATTATAGTTAGGTGACTATAAATAATCATAAGTTGTCTATTTTATTTATTTTTCATTTATTAATTGTTATGGTAATAAATACATGATATTATAAATTAATAAATATATAATAATTACATGAGTATTATACATATTAAAAATGTTAAATTAAATGAGTGAAGAACTTTGGATTATGAATTTATTATAATTAGTTGTCATTACTAAAATTAAACATAGAGTGTATATATGTTGATAAGATTTGAACGTAGGTCAAGAAAACTTGTCCACATAGATAAGGAAAATAGATAAGAAAAAGAGAAGACAGATAAAGAAGTTTTGAAACAGAAACATATACATATATATATAATCATGAAAAAAAATTAAATAACCTTAAAAGACTTAATAAATAAATATAAAATGATATATGATTAGTTGATTTATTTTGGTAACAACATAGTAGTATTTATGGTATCATAGAATATGCATGTAAATGTAATTTAGAAAGTGGACCTAATGAATCATCATAAGATTCCGATCACACAGCACACGCTCTTTGCCTGCAAAATTGCTTCCTAATATTAATGTCTCTGAGCCACGCAAGCTGGCTCTGCTATGCCAAACCCAAACCCAAACCCATTTACTACCTTCATGTTTATCCTGCACCTCTTCATCACCATCTATCTATTCTTTTTATTTTGAATTATTCCGGATTATTATTCTATGTTATATATACTTTTTTTTAAATTACAATGAAGAAATAATATCCGAAGAATTAACCCCACATATACCCTTAAAAGGGACTAGAAAATAGAAAAGGAAGGTTTTTAATGAAGGGGGTGAAACGGTGTGGGGTCTATGAGTAGGTTTGATCTTGTGATGAACTGGATAAATGGTCCCTCATCGTTCCATTGCTAACACATGGATATATAAAATTAAATAGAAAAAATTTCAAGTATACACAGTTTGATTAATTTTTAACCGTTGATCTTAATTTATGTATATATTACATATTTTTTTAATTAAGATTATTACAATTGTATTTTGATATATTTGGAATTTTTCCAAACTAATATACCAATATGATAGTATATTTATATATTTTTTTTTTATAAAGAATCACAGTAACTGTTCCATTGGATTAAAAACTAGTAATGTTGTTAGTCAATGTTTAACATATTAAATTAACGTCATGATGAATTACAAAAGAGTTTAATTTAATAAAATATTTCAAATTGTAGTTGACCAAAATTAAAAAATGAATATTTAATTTTACAAAAATATAAAGTTATGTATAACATCATTTAACTTATTATTACACGAATGTAAGTTATTCTCTCCTCTCAAATATTGATTCACGTAAAATTTTTTAAGAGTAGTCTAAATGTCTAATATAATAGTCCATATGAATTTTGCAGCAAAAAAGAGTACATAAGTACATTGTAGATGGAAATTGAATGCTTTTGAATTTTGATATTTTTTGAAGGGGTAAGGAAGGGTTAACTTAGGGTCCACGTCAAAAAATTAAAAAAAAAAAAATAAGAAGGGTTTTACTTAAGAGAAAGTCAAAGGGTGCGTTTGGTTGGGTAAATAAATGTGAACGGAGAGAGAGGGCACTAGAATTGAGAAGTGATGAGAAGTGTATGTGCGTGGGTCCTCCAACTTAATGGCGTTCCTGCACCCCTCTGCTCTCTTGAACTTGATGCTTGCCACTTGGGACTTGGGACCCTACAAAACGGTGTAGGAGTTAGGTCAAACCTTCACCACCAAAATTCTTTTTTTTCCCTTCAATAACGGTAGCAATATATAAATTTTTTTAAAAAAATTAAGTTTAACCATTTAGATAATAAAATTTTGGTATTTGCGTGAATGAAAATGCAATATCTTACATATTCTTAATGATGAAAATTACTTTTTAACGGTTAAATTAATTTAATTAAATGAAATTATGATAAAAACATTTGCATATATATAATATCAATTGCAAAATGGTTGTAATTTAACATAATAATATTAGAATTGAATTTTAGATTTTAGAAAATAAACAAAATGTTCTATAATACCTTCTTTTACACTATTAAAGGAATGAGATTTTTTAAAGTTAAAATCATAAATCGATGATTATTGTAGGGGACTCGTTGAAGTCGAGTTTATCTATAAATATTATCTGTTATATATTTTTTTATGTCAGACTGCGTTTGTTTAAGAGATAGGATATGACACTAAAGACATGATAAGATAAAATATAATATAGCACAAATAATAAAAATTTTAATTTACGTTTTTTTCTTAATACATAATTTAGAAAGAAAAATAAAATAATAAAAAATATAATTATGAATAATTGAGAATGAAAAAAAAATAATAATAATAAGTTGTGTTTCTATTTAGTGTCTTTCTATCTTTTTTGTTAGAATGGATACAAAATATACTAATTTAATGACCTAAAATATAATATATTTATCTATGTTTTAGCTGCCAAATAAAATTTTGTATGCCTGTATCCATGTCTCAGTATTTTATTTCCGAAAACAAAAGCAGGCTTGTGGCTAATGATATAATGATAATGTAGCCCTCAGTTTTTTTTTTTTCTGAAAAAATATGGGTTCAAGGTTGAGAGAAAGTTAGAACCGTATGTCTTTGCCCTGAGTAACGGAGTTCATTATTTTTTAAAAATCTACTAATCACCTCATAAAAAAATCCATGAGATGCATTCTGAAACCTGATGATAAAATAAAGTAAATCTAAAAACAGAAGCAGTAGTCCAATATCTCCAAGCAGTTCATCATTATTATAAGGATGGACCCAGCAATGTTGCCTGTGGTTCACGTCACTAACTCCGTCCATAATCAAACTCTTCACCATCTCGCATATACAACGTAAGCTTATATCAGTATACACATTATGTACGCAACTATAAGATTTCACCTTAACCTCTATTTTTTATTATTATTATTAGTTTCAAAACTCTTATAAAGATAAAGTTTTTAAGAGTTTGTAAGATTTAGATATATGTGATCTCATGAGTTAATTATTTAAATTAAGTTACAGTGCTACTAAATCTAAATTTTAAAAAAAAGTATAGGTAACTAATATTTTTCTAAATAAAAATAGAACATTTATAACAACTGTTTATAAAACGTTTACAATGAAATCATAAAATATTTAAAACCTAAAACAATTAAACAACTAATAATCAATCAACTTTGTATTTTTTAGAAACAAAATATCAGAAACCTAAAAAAATAGAACATCCAATTTAAGTTGTTGGCTGAATTTTTGTTAGTTAGTTAGCATTATTGATGTATAATATATGCTGGATTATTTTCGAAAACCATATTCACTGGAATAATATAATAGAAATTAAGTTACTCAATTAATTAGGCGTATTTCCCTTGAAGTAGTGTAAATATATTTAGTTTGATGGAAATCTGGTAAGAAAGGTATATATACACTATATATGATCAAAGTAAGAATTTGTTCAAACAAAAATATTCATCATCCTTTTTTATTTGAAAAGTATAAATGAGAGCAACGTACTTCTAACTTTCCATCCCTTTATATCAAGTTATTACCTTTATTATCTTTTTCTTCCATTAATCATTGGCTTCTGTTTGCAGGTTCAGGCTTTTTTTCTCCCAAGTTTGAATTTGTTTTTTCTTTATTTTATGTGCAAGCACAACACGGTGTAAAAGAGGGACTAACTCCCAAAAAAAAGGTACCTAAAACATTATCATAGAACCGAAGAAAAAAGGTCATCTAAGAAATGATGGGATTTGAAGTACAAAGTTTTTTCAACAGTTCAATTGAATCGCATGTCCAGGAAATGCTTCAGTTTTATGAAGATTTAATGACGAATTATTGTGTTACTTTCAACATTAATTGTTGATAATCAATTTACTTCTCCATAAAAACTTTAATCAATTGAATCGCGTCTTCAAGAAATCACTTTTTAAATGTTTCACTTATTATTTTTATTTTTTTTAAAATCACATATCTCTTTAAATGTTCACTTATTTAAATACTAAGATTAGAAGATAATTAAAAATATAAATCAAGACTCATTCGTTTGTGTTACGATAAAATTATTGTTCTTGTTATATGTTGTATCGGCTTGGTTGAATCCCTATTTGGCAAACAAAGAAAAGTAATTTTCATCAACAATATATTTATTTATTATAGGTCAAGTGTGGACAAAAGATATAATCTCTTTTAAAAGTAAATAAATGTAAGACATGTTGACGATCAAGGGTAAATGGTTAGTCACACATCTTTGAGAGCAAGGAGAAGTGAGGAGTTTATAAGATGAGAGACCTATAAACTTGACACCTTAAGGTTTTGAGTTAGATGTGGTATCTTCTCATCTTGTGTTCTCTCACTTTGGTTCCTCCCTCAAAGTCTTCCCGATGGTTTTGCTCCCCACGGTGGCCCAACAACTGACATCAGAGCTCTTTGGTTATTTTTCTGGGCTTGTGATTTTGTGAACAATGGATTTCAACTCTAACACTAATACTACTCGGATGATCACTCTTAATGGTCCCAATTATGATTTGTGGAAGTCTAAAATGGAAGATTTGCTTTATGTCAAGAATTTTCATCAACCAGTTTTTTCTACCGAGAAGCTTGATGATAAGTCTGATGATAATTGGACTTTGTTGCATAGACAAATCTGTGGGTATATTAGGCAGTGGGTTGACGATAATTTGTTGAACCATATTATTGGGGAGACACAAGATCGGACCCTTTGGATTAAGCTTGAACAGCTTTATGCTCAGAAGACTGGGAATAACAAGATGTTTTTGATCAAGTAGTTGTTGGCTTTGAAGTATGCAGATGGGACTTCGATGATAGATCACTTGAATACTTTCCAAGGAATTATGAATCAGTTGTGTTCCATGGATATTAAGTTTGATGAAGAGGTTCAAGGGTTGTTACTTCTTGGTTCCTTACCAGATTCTTGGGAAGTTCTCAGAATTTCATTGTCTAATTCTACTCCTGATGGTGTCATCTCTATGGATTTAGCGAAGAGCAGTGTTTTGAATGAAGAAATGAGAAGAAAGTCGCAAGGCGCATCATCTACATCTTCAGATGTTTTGGTTTCTGAATTTAGGAGGAGGAATAAAAGTCGTGGTCCTAAAGCAGGTAGAGATCAAAGCAGAAGCAAGTCTCGTGGGAAGTTTAACGATCTTGAGTGTCATCATTGTGGTCTAAAGGGGCACGTGAAGAAGTTTTGTTGGCAGTTGAAGAAAGAGAAAGTAAAGGCAAATAAAGGTAAGAGCACAAGTAAAGATGATGATAGTGATGAAGACAAGGTAAATATAACTCGTGGTGATTTTCTTCTTGTTGAGGAGTTTGAATCAGTTAACCTTGTTGATAATAGCACTAGTTGGGTGATTGATAGTGGTGCTTCTATTCACGTTACATCTAGGAGGGATTTATTTATTTCTTATACTCCTGATGATTTTGGTGATGTGAAAATGGCTCATGAAGGTGTTGCAAAGTGTGCTGGTGTTGGACAGGTTTATTTAGAAACCTCCAACGGTACCAAGTTGCTTTTGAAGAATGTGAAGCATGTTCCGGATATTCGGTTGAACTTACTTTCTGTTGGTAAGTTGGCGGATGAAGACTATGATAGCTCGTTCTCTCGGAAGAGTTCGAAGCTCACCAAGGGTTCCATGGTTGTTGCTAGATGTAGCCGACACTCTACTCTTTATTTAACTCAAGCAAAAATTGTGAAAAATGTTGTTAATGCTGCTGAGTTTGTTGATGGAACTGGTTTATGGCATAAGAGGTTATGTCACATGAATGAGAAGGGCATGAATGTCTTATCCAAGAGAAATTTGTTATCTGGTTGTAAGGTTGCTTTGCAAAAGTGCGATCATTGCTTTGCTGGGAAACAAAATAGAGTTTCTTTCAAGAGTCATCCACCTTCAAGGAAGCCGGAGATACTTGAGTTGGTGCATTCTGATGTTTGCGGTCCGATGAAGATAAGAACACTTGGTGGGTCTGTTTATTTTGTAACCTTCATTGATGATCACTCTAGGAAGGTGTGGGTTTATACCTTGAAGACCAAAGACCAAGTTTTGAATGTGTTTAAGCAATTTCAAACTTCGGTTGAAAGAGAAACTGGGAAGAAGTTGAAAAGCATTAGTACTGACAATGGTGGTGAGTACTTAGGTCCGTTTGATGCTTATTGCAAAGAGCATGGTATACGACATCAGAAGACTCCTTCGAAGACTCCTCAATTGAATGGTTTGGCTGAAAGGATGAACAGGATACTGGTTGAAAGGGTTAGGTGCTTGTTGTCACAATCTGGATTGCCGAAATCCTTTTTGGGTGAAGCTTTGAGCACTGTTGTTCATGTTTTGAACTGGACACTATGTGTTCCTTTGGAGTATGAAGTACCAGAGAAGATGTGGTCAGGTAAAGATATTTCTTATGATCATTTAAGAGTCTTTGGTTGTAAAGCTTTTGTTCATATTCCTAAAGATGTGGAGACTCACACTTGAGGGGGAGATTGTTGATGTTCAAGTGTGAGGGGTTAGTCCCACATCTTTGAGAGCAAGGAGAAGTGAGAAGTTTATAAGATGAGAGACTCATAGACTTGACACCTTAAGTTTTTGAGTTGGATGTGGTGTCTTCTCATCTTGTGTTATCTCACTTTGGTTCCTCCCTCAAAGTCTCCCCGACGATTTTGCTCCCCACGGTGGCCCAACAAGTGGTATCAGAGTCGTTGGTTGGTTAATCGGTCTGATTTTAAGGAGTATTTATGAGAAGCATCGAAAGTCCTCTCGACAAGGTGGTTCGAGCGGCGAGTCCCGCGGTGTTGTGCGGCGGTGTGATGGACGAATACTCAAAATGTGGTGAAGGAGTTAGGGGAGTTGTGATCGATGTGGAGACTCACACTTGAGGGAGAAATTGTTGATGTTCAAGTACGAAGGGTTAGTCCCACATCTTTGAGAGCAAGGAGAAGTGAGGAGTTTATAAGATGAGAGACCCATAAACTTGACACTTTAAGGTTTTGAGTTAGATGTGGTGTCTTCTCATCTTGTGTTCTCTCACTTTGGTTCCTCCCTCAAAGTTTTCCCGACGATTTTACTCTCCATGGTGACCTAACAAGACATCCATCACCCTATGAACTAACTTTTAAATTGAATTAGATTTATCTAATTTCATTTCTAAAGTGATATAAAAGTTTATCTGATTTATAATATTGAATCCCTTACCAATTTATGTTAACACTCTAACATAAAAATAGTGTATTACAAATTTCGCATACAGTAGAATATGATCTCTTATGCGGATCTAATCTTAATTTTAATCATACTATGAAAGGTTGATGACGAGAAAAAAAATAGGGATTTCATTAGAAAATGACTCTAATTTATTAATTCTTATTTACTCTGATCTAGTATAAAGGTACTTAATTAATAGCAATATAATACCCAATGAATTAGAGGACGTAGGTATCTTTATCTCCACATATAGAGGAACATATGTGGTGCCATTTAAGCCACCAGTCCTTGTCTCGTCATCATCATCATTCATCACCCAATTCTTATTAATGTTGATTGCCCTTCCTATTTAATTCTTCTCTTTAATTTATTTGATTCTCTATTGTGATCTATAATTCCTCTTATAGCTTTATTTATTCAATTCACTCAGAGAATGATTTCCATGATCCAATATAGAACTTGAAATATTCTCTTCTGCTTCTTCATCGATCATTAATTTATGCAGTATTTACTATCCTCGTGATTTATGGTTGAGACTTCTCCAATTAATGTATAATTTATTTTAATAGCTTTAGTCCCTCTCGGTTTGTTCCTTTTAATTAAACATTTTATTTTATGTATGTCCCGCTCCTTTAATTTTTTTTATTCTTGTTTTTTTCACTTTGTTTTTCTCGTGAAATTAATCATGTACACAGGGAATTCCAATTTTAATATAATGGATATACATTTATTCATTTCTTTCTTTAACTTTTGTTCAATATTTGTTAATTACGAATATTTGTAAGAATTTTTTAGAATTAATAATATTGGTATACCATGAAAATTAAATTCTCACATTACATGGTCCAAATTTGACGAGCACATATGGCATTACTTCATCCCATTATAAGAAATTTTGAGTTCCAATTTATTCTAAAAATAAATAAATTCCCAGAAACGCTCAAGTCAAATTTATATAATGAAATGACACCTTATCGATGATATATATCCATCTTTATTTATTTCTATTGGCCTATTATTGTATCATACACACATACATATATATATCTATTTATCTATATCATTTATATATTGTTTCATTTTCAAACTTCAACTTTTTTCCCTTTTCTTTTTCAGGGCAGTTGGCCGTTTCATTTATTATTTGCTTCCTTTTTATTCATTTCGATGATTTCATTTTTGTGCATATCATTAATTATACTTATTTTCTTATGACAACATGGATGGTGGCATGGTGCTAGAGAGATACCTGGTTTTACTTTTAGAAAAAAATAAATAATAAAATATTACTTCAGAGAATGAATTTAGCATATTAGACTTCTAACAATAATACAATAAGGAGATACCTTAAAAAAATAAAAATATATTTTTTTAGAATTTATAAAACCACACAATAAATTTTAGACGAATTTCATCTATAAAAAAACGAGATTCGAATTCTAAAACGTTTCTTTTTTTCAAGGAATTATATTAAAAATTGAATTTTGATTTATTGTAATTAAATATAAAATAATTTTACATATATATTTAATTAAGTAATATTAAAAATAATTATCTTTTATATTAATAATATAAAATATTTTATATTGTCGCCGTATTAAAATGAAATATTTACATTAAATTAATATTTTGGATTTCAAATATGATAAAAAAATTCTTTCTCACAAAAACTTATTCTATTTAGGAGACAGTAGTTAATAAATGGTTATATATTTAGCAAAAAACACTCTTTACACAAAAATGACCGAGGATTAATGAACTTTAAATTTTGTGATTATAAAAGAATGTTATTATATATGTGCCAAAAGTGGATGCCAATTAGTTTGTAGGGCATGGTGATGTAAGCACATATCCATATATATGGGGATGGGGGTCTGCATGTAGCTGTAGCTGTCATTCATCATGGTCCTGATTCATGAAGGAAATGGCAAGTGGCTCCCATATTTGTCATCATTGACTTCATATAAAGCGATGGAGTAAGCCCTAGAATTAACAAACACTCTCTTCCCTATCATTAGGTCAAACCACAATGAGCCTCATTCATTCTTTGCTTTTCGAATCACAATTGCTATAATATTAATCCAATAATAATCACGATATATACTTTTAGATTTAATTTAATATTTACTTGATGCAAAAGGAGACAAAACACTTTTAGTTTTTTAAAAAAATGTTAGTTATTAAAAAATAAGGGAAAAAAAGAAAGAAAAAGAATTGATTACCTAAAGTTTTTCTACATACAATTATTGAATTTAAGGCTGAGGAAAAATAAAATGAAAATCTTTTTGAAACTTAATAAAAAGTTGTTGGAATTTTTTTTTATCTAAAAGCAGATTGATGGATTTGGAACAGTGACGGATCCAGAAATTTTTTGTAGTGGGGCAAAAATATATAATATATAGAAAATTAATTTTAAAAAAATTATCTACAATATATTTGGATATATATAAATTATATATATTTTTCTATTAAGTAATTATTTAAAAATTTTGAGCCATTATTCATTTAATTGCAAAATTGACACTCTATAATATATGGTAAAAAAATTTTTTTGACATAATAAATTATTACATGTAAGATCAAAACTATATATATCAACTTTGAAAAAAAAAAATTACTAAACACTAATAATCTCATTTATAACTGAAAAGTTAAACTTAATTTTTTATCATTTATTTATTATTATTAATACTGTTATTATTTATTTATTTATTTATTATTTAAGTATATATGATTTATTTTCAATGAATAGATTAAATTTATAATAATTTTTTATTATGTTAATATTTAATAATATAATTTCTTTAATATAAAAATAAAATTCATTTAAGTATAATGTGGGGGCAAACACATTGATATAAAGGGGACAATGTTATATATATATATATACTTACTTGTTTTTTCCAAATCTTAATGGGGCAATTGTCCCACACTCACAAAGGTGAATCCGTCCTGATTTGAAACATAGAGAATATACTTTGATTATTTTGTCTCGTATTATTTTTTTCATAGAAATTTTACTATCATCTTGCTTATATGCTATATCTTATTTTAAAAATTTAAACGGTTAATAATACACCTTACCATTTTTATAAAAAAAAAATTAGAGTTTAAAATTTAAAATAAAAGAATAATTTTTAAAATGTCAGTTGGTATGACGAAAAAGTTTAACTCCCTAATTAAAGTCTTTAATTTTAACTGTAATTTTTTTTTCTTCATAAAATTAGACAACATTTTTTTATTTGAAAATTCTAAATAAAAAAATGTTGTCTTCATAAACGGCATCATATATATTTTGGGGGCCCTCTCTATGAAATGGTAAGTCATCACTTTCTTCTTTGGTGAATGGCTAAGTCATCACTGAAAACACAAAAAACGCATTTGTCATGGAACATTTCACCGGCGCAATTGAAGGCTTATTTCCTTTCTTTATTTTTCTGTTCTTTTCTTTGAATTTTCTTTTCCTTTTTCTTGTATTACTAATATGATTAGTTATAATATACAAATTATTCATATACTGATTTAGAAAACAAAAACATTTAGTCAAATATAGAGCATTTATATATAAATGTTTTTTTTTTCACGGTAATTCTTAATCCGACAAGCTAATGTTTAATTCGTCGCGAATCGAAACTCCATTTAAGGACTTATTACTGTCTAGTGGGTTGTTGCATGTACAAGACGATATTCGAACTTTCAACACTTGCTTAAACGAACTAATGAGCTAATCACTAGACCATCCGAAATTAGTTTATATATAAATGTTTTGAACAGTAAAAAAAACCTACTAATATATAGTCCATCAAATTTTCCATTAAATAACCCTACATATTAGAGGTCAATATTGATTGCTTCATACTATTATTACACCATAGTAGTCAGCTTAAGAATTTAATTAAGAATTTTAAGGCGTTGTCTTCTTTTTGGAACCTAGTAGCACATAATAGATGGATAACGTTTTATCATCATCATCATCACATGGACTTGGGGTCAATTTAATTTGATTAAGACCTAATGAAATTAAAGCTCTTGGACTTATTAGTGGTGATTACAATTTATTTCAGGCAAAAACATGTCATTATGGTTGTTGTGTTCCATATTGACTATATATAATAAACAATGAAATTAATTAAGGGTAACAATGACGATGCCAATTTATGCAAGGATTATTCATTATTATTGTCCTATTCATAAAGTTATAATTTTCGAAAGGGTGTGTTGTTGCAAGTGCAATATGTAACCAAGCATATTACGAGGTCAATATTACCGGGGCTCACCATGTCGGCTACATTTGGTTTTATTATTTATTGTTTACTTTATGTAGGTTCATTGTGTAGTTTGAAACTAACTTAGCTTCCCCTATTTTTTATTTTATTTTATTTTTATCTACCCAATTCCTTAGTCTAGGTCTGCTCTAACTTAGCATAGAAATTAGCTTCTTTTCTCCTTCTTTATTTACCATTCATCTTCTTATAAGAAAGTCAAAATTAAACCCAATTATTTAGAAGTTATTAGGAAAATAATAAGTTTGTTTTATTTGGAAATATTGTTGATTAATAATATATATAATATTCAATATATATTGATAAATACTTCAATATAATATTTAAAATCATGGATGAAGAATAAGTATTTATCCTCATCATAGGAACCCATTATTATATAATTTGACATTTAACTCAAATTTTATTGATTGGATGAAAATGCAAATTTTGTATCGACTTTCAAAGCATATAAGTTAGTTAAAGATTATTAATGCTTACCTTATATATTGAATTAAAACAATTTTGTAATCCAATCACTTTTTCTAAAAATTTAAATTATTAGATAAATTAAAGTTGGTTAAAGGATCTCTTTTAAATCTAAAGTACAAATTTTATACATAATTTTTTCTTTTTATTTTATTTTATATTTGAATTCTTTATTTGATATAAGAAACCTAATGTTGCCATATCATGAAACCATTATTTATATTAAAAATTTAATATATTAAAAATATAATTATTCATACAACCTCTTTTATCCATTAAAATTTTTGAAAAAATTAATATCAAATTTCACCATAAGAAAAACAAAAAAGATGAAGAAAAAAAACTATATAAAATTCAAATACCAAACTTAAAAAGGGGCTGTTGAGTTTAAGCTTGAGATAAACTACTTAAATAAAAAGTTATTTAAAATTATTATATTTAGTTTAACAATATTTTATGTAAATAATATTTATAATTACATATTTATAATATTTAATATTATATATTTAAATCAATAGAAATTAATAAATAAAAATCAAAATTAAAACATAAAAGTTATAATTATCTAGAGTTATAGTTACCAAACTTTTTCCAGTAAAAATTAATAACGGAGCATTCTTAACCTTCACGTGATCGAAATTAAAATGAGTTTAGACGTAAATAAAATCTCTCCCATGTTTATTATTAATATTACCTAGACTATCAAATCAGAGAACATATATAAAATGTTAGCCAGAATGTACCGGCGATTGTAATAAATAGCACAGTTGAGAATTCAAATTATTTTTTTCCGGACAGACGATCACCGTAATAAATACATAGACAATGGTTTGGTAAGTGCTAACAAAACTATTATTATAACGATGCCGTATTTTTTTTTTAATTTTAAAATTAAAAAATTAAATAAAAGTACCAAAAACCAACGTGTATAACACTTTTTTATTATATATCATGCGCTTTTCTCCTTCTTTAATTTTTTCCATATTTAGTTTGATTGCTATAGCACAATAACAATTTAAATATTTTGTATTTTTAAATATTTGTGTAATATGTTCTTAAATTGAAAACTAACAAAAATATGTTTATTGATTTTGAAAAGTTATGTTTACTCGTCTTTATCCCAAATTTAGAGAACATACAATATATATATATATATATATATATATATATATATATATATATATATATATATA
>JASCZI010242789.1:4634-19273 GCA_036250425.1 Stylosanthes scabra | reverse complement strand
TCTCTTGAGTGATCATTAGGCAAAGCAAGAACTGAAATTGTTATATATTGAAAGAATGTAATGCTTGAATGAAACTCAAATAAGAGATCTTATGTGGTTACAAATTGTGCTTTGTTTGATTGATTAGGAAGTGAATTTTCTTTTGAGAAATCCTCTAGAGAAGCTTATTATGTGACATTTTCATAGATGTTGAAAGAAAAACTCCAATCAGTGACATTAAGAACAAAAAGGGGAAGAATATCAAAGAAAAATCATTAAGGCTTTGAGCATCAATGACTGGGAAGAATATGGAACAAAAAGAACATCTCAAAGAAGTTCTCCCATGTTATATGCTTGTGGTGCAATTGTTCAAGGAAAGGCTTGGATAAGTAAATCTGAGGAGTACTTTAACACTTGATAACTTGAGCCAACTGGTTCGGGATTGTCGATTGAAACACCCACTCTAAAGAGCCGCCTTGTAACAGAGCATTTAAAGTCAAGAAAACCCCAAAAAGGAACAATAAGAACTGGTTGGAGAGGACGTAATTGAAATGAAGGAGAGGTTGCATAATAACCCTTAAGAGTGAGGTCTTGAGGAATTCATCTTTTCCGAAAGATTGACCTAAGTATTAGAGAAGTACCATGAGGAAATCCCAAAAGAATGAATCTCAGTAGAGTAAAGAAATTAAACCTTAAAACATATTTTGATTCTTGCTTTGCTTGAGGACAAGCAAAATATTAAGTTTGGTGTTGTGATGCGTATGCATCTTAGGTTGTTTTTAGTCTCAATTTCTCTTTATTATTATGTTATTCTTTGTGAATTAAAGCTATTAATTGATCAATCAAACAAACTTGATGTTCTTTGAGTTGTGTTTGTGTTTTAGAGAAATTCACTAAGAGTTTTAGGTGATTGAAAACCATTTGAAGAGAGATTGAAACAAAGAAGATGAAGAAAAGGCTCAAGGATCCCACGTAGTACGCCACCTCTCACGTTAAACTTGAGAAATGAAGAATTGAAGACAGAGCCCACACGTAATACGTGGAGCACTCACGTATAACGTGAGTTAATTAAACATTTGGTGCATTTTTATAGAGAGCCCACGTTATACGTGAGCTCCCCTACGTCATACGTGGGCAATTCAATGTGCAAGAAGGACTTCAGGCAGTAACCCCACGTTATACGTGGGAGCTACATGTATAACGTGGGAGCAAAAATCCAATTCCAGCAATTCACCAATTCCATTTCAAATCCAAGACCGTTTGAGCATCAATTTCATTCATTAATCAAGGGTATAATTGAAAGAATCAAGAGAAGATTGATTGAAGATTAAGAGAAGAAGATAAGCTTTGTAAAAGATAGAAGATAAGATTAAGATAAGATAGATTAGAATTGATTTAGATTTAATTTGATTGATAGCTAATTTTTAGGAATTAAGTTAGGTATATAAAGAGAAACTAACCACTAGGGTTGGCACCTCAGCATAGACGTTTTCCATTATTCTTAGATCTAGTTTTCATTATGCAAGACTAAACTACTCCATTGTTAAGGGTGAGGAGCTCTGTTCACCCGGCATGAGGTAGTCACTATGTACATTCGTTTATTAATTCATTGAGGTATTTTCAGTTATCTTCTATGCATGATTTAGTTTTCTATTCTTCATCTCAATAGTTTAGAATCACTGAGAGGTGTTCTCAACTTGTCTAGGGCTAGATTAATTAGATTGAGAGATCTATTAGTTTATGCTAGCTGAAAATTGAATCACATAATCAATTAGGTCTAACTAGAGATAGTCAAGCTAATTGTTATGCAACTAATAATTCTGTGGGTTAAAATTGGATTAGAACTAGTTGGGATAGAGTGACATTTAATCCGCTCTAGGATCACTTTGGAGACTCATAAGGATTTGAATCAGATTTAGATCTTCATCTATTTGTTTAATTGATTGACTAAGAGATTAGCTTTTGATTAGGTAAATAGAAACTAAGTTACTAAGAGATTAGGGCTTGGTTAAATTAGATTCGTTGTGCTTGATAACTGAAACCCTAGAATTAGTATTCGAATGTATGCATTGGCCCTCAAGGGAAAAACATCTCCGGGTCTCTTAACAGCTCTCTCATCATCGCTTACATTTCAAGTAATATTCTGTTTTCATTCTTAATTGATATTCGAAATTCTTACTCATTTAAACCCTTCCAGTTTTTCATTCGATCTGATTAGAAGAATTAATTAGTAGCCATTGCTTAGTCCTTTAATCCTCGAGGGATCGATACCCACTTCACCGTGGTATTACTTGATACGATTCGGTATACTTGCCGAGATCTAGGGTTTATAAAAACACCGCATCATGGCCCTCACTCAAGCCCAAAGCCTTGCCCCGCTCAGAAACTCTTGACCAATTGCAGAAGACTTATAATTCCTGTTAGGTTTAGGTTTTAGTATTAATATCTAGTGAAATTAGGTTTTTGGCACCCTTAGTTAGGAATTTTCAGATCTGTTTTCTCTGTAAGTCACGTTTGAGTTTTCTTGCTCAGTGACCATTAGGATTATGAATTCCCACAGCTTTTTGACGTTAGCCATGATAATGCGTAGCTAGACTACTCTGTGACTGAGGATGAAGGGCCTTGTTTCATCCATGCATATTTGATCAATTCAATTTTCATATTTTCTTCACTGCAAGTCATGTTTACTCATCAGATTCATACGAGTTCTTCATTAAGGATCATGTTTATTGAGAGGTAATCTTGTTCTTAAATTGTTTGGATTTCAGTAGTGGAGAAACTTTTTAATTCAAAAGTGAAATTGAATATGTTAATCACTTAATCTTGATTTATTTAGAGATAAAGAAATTAGGGTTTTATGAATTTAAATCTAGAAATCTGATCTGATCTCTTTATTTAATCAATGATTCAAGAAATTGATAATTGATTGAATTAAAGGAAATTAAATCACTAAGAGATTAGGATTTAATTAAATTAGAATTTTATGAATTGTGATTACTTCTGTTAGAAGAAAAGTGAAATTGAATTAGGATAAGTTGCTAGAAAATAACCCTGATTCCTTGATCCTCTTTATTATTGAATTATTCTTGTTATTGTGTTAGTAGCTTTCTGGAAATTGAATTTAGTTCATGCACGTTACTGTTCCTTGCTACTTGAGTATTGATTGTGAATTTTTGCATGATTTCTTCCCTGCCTTGTGATTTTCATTGCCCTCTGTGTCAAGCTTAAGTATTTTGTGCATGTTAAGTTATTAGGATTAGTTATAGTTGCTGCTTGATAGTTGGAATTAAATTCTGGAATTTTCCCATGCTAGCTTTGTTAATTTAGGTTTTAATTTGAGTCTATTGATCTTAAGTCCATCCTAATCTCTTTTATTAATAATTTGTCTAATTAAAGAATTTAATTAAACGTTATTTCTCATTTTATTAATCCTCGTGGAACGATACTCTACTCATCATTTTATTACTTGATACGATCCGGTGCACTTGCCGGTGGAAGTCCGAAATTTCGCAAGGATTTCGGGCATCAAAGCTTCATTGGTCTCTGAATTTATATATTATAAATAGATAAATAGATGTGCTACGTTGCCAAAAAGCCGTTGAACAACAATAGCCAATAAAATTTTAACATTTCTTCTCTCTCCCTCGATTGAACCAAAACAGCAGAACATCACGTGATCTACTCTTCCAAGTCAAAGCAATTCCAAACTTGCCAATCTACACCTCAGTGTAACAGTGTGTTGCTCTTCCACCGCAACATGAAAACTCTCACTCTATTCTCTCCTCTCTCCCATGCACCCTTTCATATTCTACAGAACACAGCCCCCTTCTTCATCTCTGTTATCTATCCCTTCCATGGCGAAATCTGGTATCAACTTCTACTCCTCCAAACCCTCCCTCTTCCGTCCGCAGCCATCGTGGTGATTTTACCGATAACCCATATGTTGCTGCTGGCGCCGTCGTTGTTTCTTTCTCCTTCGTCTTCTTCTTTCATTGTCCGCGTTCCACTTGTTCTCTATTAAGTTAGCTATCCCAGTCTTTTTCTTAGTATGAATAAAATTTGCTTTGGATGATCTCTTGCTTTAGTTTTGATGATCACTTACTTCACTTTGAATTATCATATGTTTTCGTTTAGATGATCACTTTTTTTTTTTTTTGACTGTTTAAATGATTACTTGCTTCTGTTTAAATGATTATTTATTTATGATATTCTCAAGATATCATTGACTAGTTATTGTTTAAAATAATATTAGTTTCCAAGACTTTCTATTTTAATAATCAACAATGCTAGGTAACCAATAAAAATTCAGCCTACACCAGCCAATAACTTAAATTGGATTCTTTAAGTTTTGAATGTTCTATTTCTAAAAAAATTATCTATAGAGTTATATATTTGATTTTCAGATATTCTTAACTATGTGGTATAGAACGTTCTATTTTTAACGTTTTGGATATTCTCCTGATTTATTGACAGATTTGTTGGTTAGAAAAATATTGGTTACTTATACTTTTCCTTTAACAATACATCTTAAATAGTGTTTGGTTAGGAGAATAAAATAAAACAAAATATTAAATTGATTTTTAAATTTATTTTACTTCTTATTATTATTTCTGTGTATGTGTATGTTGCATTCATAAATTATTGATTCTCAAATTTATTTTACTTATTATCATTATGTCCGTGTATTATTATTCTCATTATTATTTATTGGAAATATATTTTAAAAGTCACAATTAATATATTTGTTGTTTTACGTGAAAGTCTTTAGTATTTATCAATTGTTCATTTAAAAAAGTATCTAGAAAAAAAATCAAAATTTGATATTGAGTTTAATTTTGATACATTTACATTGTAAAACGTTTTACACAATCGTATAATCATAACTATTTTTTGAATGATCAATCATGAAGTCAATAAAAATGAAAGTTATTTTTGTAGACGTGACATTATGTTAAAGTTTTATAAAATCAAGATTTTAAGAACTATTGAAGCACTAACTACTTTTATAATTTTAAAAGGATTACTGATTTACGAAAGAATTAAGGAGAACCGTAACAAGCACTTCAGTGGCATTTGTAATAGTTCCAATTTGGTTCATCCACATTACATGGAAAATAATCAATTACACGCATACTCTAGTATTTCCCTCAATAAATTTTGCATTAGACATCAAAAGATCATCCGCAATTACCTGCACAACATTAGTGTGCTCACCCGTAAGAAATTCTAATATCACTGTTGGAGTGTACTCACCTATAATTTGTCTTTTTCTTAATGTTTCATCCTCTTTTCCTGCTTATTAAAAGAATATACTCAAATTGCTACAAGAAAGACCATGATCTAACATTTTTTCCAAAAAAAAGTTCGATTAGAAATTGCAGCTCTGATTTACCATTTTAGGTACACACTTTGCTATATAATAACAAAAATCAATTAGTAATATCTGAATATATGATTAATAATGAATTCATATGCACATAATAATTATATATAAAAAAAACATACATAACATAAAAATTGGAACAACCCTACATTCCGTTCAAATATTTAATGTTATTATTATCTAGATATATTATTATTTTTTTTATTATCTAATCATTGATGCCAGGTCTTGAATCTTTTTTTTTAGTGTAACAATGACAATTGAACCTCTCTTACAGTATAAGTGTATAACAATGAAGTAGTGTAACCCTTATGGGTCCGACTAAAATTAGCGCAAGCATTTTGAGCGGTTGTCATGCCCATGACATCTAGATCATTGGATTATATTAAAAATATCTAACGGTTCATAATAAATTCATGTAAAACTTTTTGAATATTAGGTAAAAGGATAACGAGTGTTACATAATTCTAAAAAGACCTCTATCTTTTAGCATACTAAGGGTAAAAGATAAATATATCCCTTACTTTTTTGAAATCGAACAAAAATATTTTGCACTTTGTTGAAATACCTACATGTCCCTAACCTTCGAGAAAAGTGGATAATACTACCCCTCCATTAGTCTAACCCACGTGTAACCCTTATGAAGGCGTGTGATGTGGCTGTCAATGGCTCATAGCTGGCCGTAGCGGAGCCACGCTGTACAGACCATGCCCGTAAATGAAGTCTTGAGATTTTGATTTACTTTAAAACTTACCTTGATTCAGACCGGGCAGTTTGAAAGAATCAATGCCTATCTGGCTTTTACTTTCCACTCCTGCTTCAAGAGATATGGTAGGCCTGGAAATATGAACCCGAGCTAGCGATAATAAGTAGGAAATTCCTTCAGACCGTTAGGGAGAGGACAGCCCATCTTATCCTCCGAGACCGTTAAGTCGGGTCACTTCTATCCTCTCTCGAGCAACTAAACGTACCTCTCGTTTTCACTCAAGTAACTGCGTACCTTCATTTCGGAGCTAGCCATTTATGGAACAGCAAAACGAAGTCAATTCCTTTGGGGGAATGAAACCCTAATTTCGAAGAGTTCATGTAAAAGAGGAGTAACATCTTTGTTTTGCTGTCTAATGTCCATTATAGGCTTGATCTGTACAGCGTGGCTTCGTTACGGCCAGTTAGACGCCATGGACAACCACATCACACACCTTCATAACGATCACACGTGGGGTTAGATCAACAGAGGGGTAGTAGTGTCCAGATTTCTTGAAAGTTGAGGGCATGTGAATATTTCAGCAAAGTATGGGGCATTTTTGTACACTTTTAAAAATGTCAAGGGTATATTTGTTTTTTACCCGCATACTAAATCGGTAACAAAACCCTACTCTGACTCCCTGTTCCATCTGACGACTCGCTGCCTTAGACGAAGGTCAACGACACCATCCCTAATGTCGGATTGTCGGTGTCACCAAGGTTAACGATAAGGAGAGCAAAGGAGGTCATGAACCGACCATTAATGAGGACAACAAGGATGGGGAAGAGCAAGATTACACGGTTTAGGCGATGAAGAAGATGGGGATGTGGACAGCTAGGTGGTACTATGGTACGATTATTAAGATGCTATCTGGCCATAAAAGGTCTTTTTCCCCCTAATTCTTTTTTTTTTTTTTTATTTTGCTCAATGATATGCTTAGGATTTGTTTCTCAATGATGAATTAGATTAAGTAAATATGAAAATGGGTGATCTTGTTTTGTTTTGTGGGATTGTTTGTTTTGATTTTGATGATCAAGGCACTAGTCATTGATCAATGAAACAGGGATTCTGAAATCTGGGGTAGGATTGATTAGTGTGCCAATGATAGTTCTAGTAAAGAGAGAATAAAGGGTTGCTTGATAAGAAAAAACAGATGCAAGCTAAGAACTAAAATTCAGAAAATGAGAATTCTATTGAAAAACACATTGGGTAAAAGTAGTAGAAAGAAAGAGAATTAAGAGAAAAAAAAAAGGTTTAACATGTGAAGTATTACTGAAGGAAAACTTGAGAACAAAGAGAAGTCAATTGCAAATAGGGTTATGCTAGCTATACACCAAAATTAGCAACTAAAATTATACATCATGTATAATACGCATTGAAATATAAAATACATGTGTAGTTTAACTCATTTTTAGTGAGTACTTTATACTTCAATGTGTATTATATACTGATGGCTAATTTTAGTGGCTAATTTTGATATACGAATAGAATTATTGTTGCAGGTCTATATAGTGAGGAGAAGACAGAGAGAATTAAAAAACCAAGAAAGTAAACGGCTAGAAACAGAAAATAACCAAACAGTTTTCTATTTTACAACCAACTAATCTCACTCTAATGATTCTAACTTAGCTTTATCTTCTTTAGTTAGTTCTACAATTGTTTGTGTTATTATGGTTGTTTTACATGTGGAAGAGATTCAAGAAATAGTAGTACCCTAACCTTTGTTATGTACTAATATATTTCTTCTTATTTAGCACAAACACCAGGCAATCACAGCGCTTATTACCAAGAAGTTGTAGGTGTATTGGTTGTGTATGATATTAGGCATGTGACCTTTGAGAATGTGGAGATAGAGATGGTTGAAGGAGCTTCATGACTATACGGACACCGATTGTTAAGAAATTTGGTTGATGTTCGGCATAAATTGTGAGAAATCAAAGATAATTTTGTTACGTTTTGTTCTTATGCTATGTTATATATGTAACAGATCTAATGTATAATTTTACACTTTAAGTGTCCTATTTATATACATATTCATGAACAAATGCTTCAAAAGAATTGTCAAATAGAGAACAAAACCCAATTGGAAGCTGCCGTTGAAAAATCCACAAGAGAAAATCTTGTTTTAACGTCACTACATTGCTGCAATAAGGGCCCCTTGTAATCCTAATTTCTTTTTTCTTTCTGGTTGCGTTTCGTAACAGATAAATAGATATTACTATATTATAGTATATAAGCAGCCAAGCACACTTTCAATCCCAATTTCATTTTTTGTATGCAAATTTTTTTTTAGTAAATACAAGTAGCCAAGCACATACATTTAAGCATTCACGTTATTCTGGATTCATATACCAAAGTAACATAAAATAAACGTAATTATGTGAAAGTTAGAAGTGTGATATTAGCTTCTTTGTGGGAAAAAAGGTCCACACTAAAGTGCTTAAAGCTTGTTTGGATATCATTATTTGACTAAAATAAAATATTTTTCTAACAAAAAAAATCTTTTTTTTTTATGTTTTTTAGTGTATTTGAGTAATTTCTAATAGTAAAAGTAAAATCACAGGTAAAATAAAAAAAATCTTTTTTCTAAAAATGTTTTTTACATCTTTTTTAAAAAATCTCTTATATTATTGTACCTAAATACAATATGAGATACCAAAACACAAAATTACTTTTACTTTTGCAAAAGATCTTTTAAAAAAAATCACTCCGAAAAAGATCTTTTTTCAAGAAGCTCACCCAAACAGGCCCTTAATACTTGTATTTTTCGATGTTATGCTCATCAAGCCAAGTTATAATACCAAAGAACATGGAATATTGTTTCATTGGCTTCACCTTCAAAAAGAGTGTGAAAAATCATCCTTATAATCTTTAGTTTCATCTCCTGCTAACTTTAGTTTCATTCTAATTTGATAAAACATTTTTTTTTAATTCCTTCCATTAATCAATAATAGCAAAACCTTATTAGATAAACAATGGCCTTGTGAATATTTCAATCTAACAAAGTCATCTAAAATGTACAAATAAGTGAATAACCGAACAAGATGTGATATCAACATGATAAAAGGAAAAACCATAAATATGACATATGTTATATGTCATTGATGTTATATTTACCTCAATCGTAATATAGTTAGCTTTCTAGCTTGAGTCTAGATATTGATAATGAATAAATAGACAAAATTACGAGGAAGGACTAACTATGAAAGCTAAATAAAGCTAAACTAAGAATTCATCTAGTGCCAGAAAAATCAATATACATAACAATTTAAATGATAAGAAAAATAACAATTGAAATTCGGACAATTTCTAGCTTTCTCGCAACAACAACGATAGCAACAACCACGTCTAGCTTCTTCCTCTCAGAAGCGTTGTTCTTGATTCCACTATTTGTGTCCTTGATAATTGCTGAGAAACTATATTAACCACAAAGTAACCTCATTCAAAATCGGACCTAATTTTCATAACAATAATGCAGAAAAAAATAAGATTCTAATAGCAATAACCCAATCAATAAATTTCAGAAAATAACTTCAATAAAACCATAAAAAAAAACTCACATTACAGGGGGCGGCTACTAGTATATTGGAGAGGAGCAGTGGTTTGTAAAAGAGCAAGACTGAAAAAAATTATGAAGGTGGCCACCCTCTCTTAAAAGGGAAGGTCTACTATAAGGACATTATACAGAATGATCTATTTTCCACTTGTCACCTAATGATAAGCCTAATTCATGTGTCATCACTAGAAGACCTGAATGGTATCATCATGCTAGAATTTTCCCTCTTAAAATGTTGCCCCCCCCCCCCTATCCTACATCCTATTCTTTTAGGCTCACCGTATTAGTCGTACGAAGACAGAAGCCTAATAAATTAATTTTATAACAAAATGTAACATTTTCTTTTTTTTTTCATCTTACATTTAATTAACTTCTTGAAGAAGTATTTCTATCTTTTCTCTCTCAACACTCCATCTCATACTGTCACTTTCTTTAAAAGTTGAAACATTAGTTGGTTTCTCTAATCCTTACTCCCTTAGTTTTCTGTTGCTACTGCTGCTCACTCACTCCCTCACTTTTGGTTAGTTGGTTTCTGACTCAAAGACTTATATATATATAAACTCAAGGTATGTATCATGTCTCCATCTCAATTTGATGCCATATGCTATTTCATTTTTTATTCAATTTGTCAGTTAATGCTATTTCATTTTTATTCAATTTGGTGTCATATGTTATTTTATTTTTTTTTATTCAATATGTTACTCTTGGTTGCTATAATTCATATATTAAAATTTTTTTAGGAACTTGGCATGAAAAGGATTTTTTTTAGACTACTTCCTCCATATGCTCATTGAAAAGAATCCTTGGTAAACATTTGTTACTTATATATACTACTAATATTTATTCCTTTCATTAGTTGTCTTGTTTTTTATAGATTTTTTTTTTACTTTTGTTTTATAGATGCATTCATATATAATGAAATATATGTATAAATTAAAATTCTTAATTTTTAATTTTAGGAACTCATTTGCATTATGGGAAAGTTGAAAATTATTGATACATTTTTTAAAAGGAGTGATCAACATAATCAAGATGTTTCAACAATTGCTACATCTACAATAAATGGTTCATCACTTCCCGACAAGATAGCTCTAGCTCAAAAGGTCCACGACTTAGTCCTGAGCAAATAGATATTTTTCATTTAGAAAGGGACCCTGGAATCCGACCAATGATTTGGAAATTCTCTGTAAATAAACGAGATGAAATCCGCCGAGCTTATCTTAAAGTTGGGCCAAATCAGCCAATTCTTGATTCTTATCCCTTTTCTGGTGATAAAATTCATCGTTGTCGATTTCAAGCTTCATGGTTTGATTTGTATTCTTCTTGATTGGAGTATTCTAAAAAGGATGATTCTGTTTATTGTTTGCCATGCTATTTCTTTGGAAAGGAATCCTCAGTCAACACTGGTTCAAATGCTTTTATTGAAAACAGTTTTCGAAATTGAAAGAAAGTAAATAGTGGGAAAGAATGTCCTCTCTTGAATCACATTGGCAAAGGTCCTAGTTCATTCCATCATAAGGTGGTAAAATCATGTGATGATTTATTGAATCAACCACAACATATCGATACCCTATTGAAGAGACAGACATCAGAAGAGATTGAAAACAATCGAATCAAATTGGGGCATCTATAGACTGTATAACATGGTTGACGTTTCAGGGTTGTGCTTATTGAGGATACGATGAAAGCCCAAGTTCAAATAATCGAGGAAACTTTATCGAAATGTTGAAGTTTTTAGGGTCCTACAACGGAAAAATACAAAAGCTCGTTTTGGAAAATGCTCCAAGAATTGCCAAGTACACTTCAAAAGATATTCAAAAGGAAGTTTTGCACATTCTTGCAACTAAAGTGAGAAATTCAATTAGAGAAGAGATAGGAGATGCAAAGTTTTGTATAATTATTGATGAAGCTAGGGATGAATAAAAAAAGGAGCAAATGGCTATTGTTTTGAGATTTGTCAATGAAGATGGTCTTGTTCAGGAGAGATTATTTGATCTTGTTCATATTGGTGACACTAGTGCACTTACTTTAAAGAAAGGATTGATATCTACACTTTCTCGTCACAATCTCCAAATTGAAAGTATTCGAGGCCAAGGATATGATGGAGCTAGCAATATGCGAGGTGAATGGAATGGTTTACAGGCTTTGATTCTCAATGAATGTCCACAAGCATATTATGTGCATTGTTTTGCGCATAGATTACAATTAGCACTTGTTACAGCATCTAGAGAAGTTCTTCAAATTCATGAATTCTTTACAAATTGACCGGTATTGTTAATATTGTTTGTGCTTATTATAAGAGGCATGATCAATTAAAAAATGCCCAAGCAATTGAAATTGCAAACATGATTGCTCTTGATGAACTTGACACAGGTAGAGGTGCAAATCAAATGGGTACTTTGCAAAAAGTTGCGGATACTCGGTGGAGCTCTCATTTTAACTCTATTTGTAGCTTGATAAGAATGTTTTCTGCTACAAGTGCTACTCTTAATAATATCATTGAAGATGGAGCAACTTATGCACAAAAAGGCGAAGCTTATGGTGTTAGCAAGGTATTATTGTCATTTGAATTTGCTTTTACCTTACATTTGATGAAGGAAATTATGGGATTACTAATATTCTTTGTTAAGCATTACAACAACAATCTCAAGATATTTTGAATGCACTGCATCTTGTTTCAACATCAAAGATACTTCTTTAGCAGTTAAGGGATAATGGATGGTGTAGTTTGATTCATAATGTTAAATAGTTTTATGAAAATCATGATATTGAAGTCCCTATTATGGATGCAAAGTACATCTTTGGAAGAGGTCGATCTTGTCAATCAAATTTAACGGTTGAGCATCATTATCGAGTAGATATTTAATTTGCAGCAATTGACTCTCAACTACAAGAATTAAATAGCCGATTCAATGCAAAATCAGTGGAGCTCTTGACTTTAAGTTCTGCTTTGAATCCTAAGGATAATTTCAAATTATTCAATATTGAGGACATATGCAAGTTAGCAAAGAAATTTTATTATTGTGATTTCCTTGAACATGAATTTCTTCTTTTGAAGTCCCAATTGCAACATTATCATAACTTTTTTCAAAGATATTGGAACACTTTCTGAGTTATGTCAGAGATTGAAAGAAATAGGAAAGTCAAGAACTTATCACTTGGTTGACAGATCGATACGCATAATCTTGACTCTTCCAGTATCAACAACAACAATAGAAAGAGCTTTCTCAGCAATGAAAATTTTCAAGACAAGACTCCGAAGTAAGATGGATGATGAATTTCTAGCAGACAACTTAGTTATTTATATTGAAAAAGAAATTGCTGCTACTTTTAGCATAAATTCTATAATAGATGACTAAGTCTTTAAAGAAGCTTCGATCACAATTTTCAGCAAAATCAATTGTAAGTTGAAGCCTTCAAAATTTATTTAAATTTTGTCATTAGTTCTTCATATTTTACTTTTTATTTGCATGGATTATAATATATCAAAGTATTTATCTTGCAGAGAAAAAGAAATTGAATGCTGCAACCTGCTGCATGACAACTACTTTTCTAATATTTCATGAGGTTAGTTTCTTTCTAATTTTGTGCAAAACTGAACATATTTATTGTTACAATAATTTTAGGTGAACAAGTGGTTTTGGCCAACCAAGTGGTTTGACAAGCAAAACACTCCATGCGCCATGCTTGCTCTTATTAGTATGTATTATTACTTTCACGCGCCACTGAAATCCTTATTCTAACCTATTATAACATTCATTAACATTTCAACACGCATTTTTCAGTTTTCTGTTTTTGCATTCGTCCCTGTTCTTCGCTTCGTTCTTCATTTTCAACGCAACGTTCTTCTTCTTTTCGTTTGATTCAAAGGATTTCTCATTCGAGATTCTTGATTTGAACGTGTTTTCGAACATTCTTTTGCTGCTCGTTTGATTCGAAGGATTTGAGAATCGCGATTTTTTATTTGAACAAGTGGTACGTTCTTTTTTCAATTCTGCAATGTTATTAGATTTGATTACATTTCATTTTCATTTTCGTCTTGTTCTGCTGTTGTTATAATTTTGTTTTCATTGTTGTAGTTAATTTTCGTTTTGATTTGTTTGATCTCATTGTCGTTATTTTCTTTTTTCGTTTTTCGTTTGTTGAGTTGATCTCTGAAATTTCTGATTTACGTTTTTGTAGAATGGAATCTTCTACTTCAGATCGATCAGTGGATTTGGAATCGGATATTTCATGTGAATCAGAGAATACAGGACAGGTTTTACATGTTTACATTGTTGCTTTTAATTTTTCATTATTTCGGTGGATTTTACGTTCTTATATGTGTACATTTTGTGCTTGCTCTGTTGCGATTAGGTTTGGTTAATCTCTGGTTGCATTATTATAGATTTGATTCTGTTCCATATTATTTCGGTTGATTTTAGGTTCTTATTTGTGTACATTTTGTGTTTGCTCTGTTGCTATTAGGTTTGGTTGATCTATGGTTGCATTATTGTAGATTTGATTCTGCTCCTATTATTTCGGTGGATTCTAGGTTATTATTTGTGTACATTTGGGCTCTCTATGTTGCTATTACGTTTGATTGATCTTTGGTTGCATTATTTCATATTTGAATCTTTTGCTTACTATTTCGATGGATTCTACGTTATAATTTGTGTACATTTTGTGCTGCGTATGTACCTATTATGTTTGTTTGATCTCTTTTTCATTATTTCATTTTTGAATATTTTCCTTATTATTTCGGTGGATTCTAGGTTATTATTTGTGTACATTTTGTGCTGGCACTGTTGCTATTAGGTTTGGTTGATCTCTGGTTGCATTATTATAGATTTGATTCTGTTCCCCATTATTTCGGTGGATTCTAAGTTATTATTTGTGTGCATTTGGTGCTTGCTATGTTGCTGTTAGGTTTGATTGATCTCTGATTGCATTATTTCATATTTTACTCTTTTGTTTACTATTTCGGTGGATTCTAT
>JASCZI010242788.1:8760-19688 GCA_036250425.1 Stylosanthes scabra | reverse complement strand
TATATATATATATATATATATATATATATATATATATATATATATATATATATATATATATATATATATATCACTCATTCTACTTTTTTTTTTGGGTAAGTTAATTTTTCAAAACATTCATCTTTATCCTAAAATTATATTTTACATAAGAATTAAAATTAATAAACAATTTTGTTTTATGAAAACATCATCGTTTCCCAAAATTTTATTTTGTAGTTATTCAACAATAACTAATAATGTAGTTTTTTTTTCCCTTTCACGTATCACTTATTAATAATATTTGCAGCAAAAAATGTTGCTAAACGACAAATTACTTAATCTTGTAACTTTAACCAATTTTTTTATTGTTTCAATGAAAAATTTTTTGCTTAGATCGTGTCAATTAATTTTTTTATTTTATTTCTATTTAACATACAATTACAGATAAAAAATAAAATAGAATATTAAACATTGTGTTCTAAGTTGATAGGATAAACCATTAATATTAATCATAATTTTTTATATTTTTAATTATTTTGGGGATATTTTAATTAAAATTAGAGTTATTTGTATTATTTTAAAAAAAATTATTTCTTTTTTTATTTTTTTCTCTACTTTTCATTCTAAATTTTCCAGTTTTGTATTGTACCCTATCTCACCCCATGAAAAGGGCCTAGGCAACCCACAAGGTCCACTTAGTGTTAGCTACCAACCAAAGCACCATACCTTCAACTAAAGTAAGCATCCAGCTTCAGCTTTTGAAAGCATAATGACATCATCAACTTGTGCACTTGTCAGCATCTCTTAGATGGGTACTTAAATTCTATATAATAAACCTTAAGGAAAAGTATTGGCAATCAAGTAAATTGCCCAACCAAGTTCAATCAAGTTTTTCTGACACACGCGTTCTCACCTAAAAAGGCGTGTTGCTTTCTCAAAGTTTTCTCTCATCTCAATAGGTGCACCGCTTTCTCAAACACACTTCCTGAAACTGAACCGGATTTGCAAAAAAAATTATAATAATGGAGGAGGAGGAAAAAGAAGAGAAAATAGAATAGGAAGAAGAGTTATGTTTAGGGTTAAATGAAATGCAATTCATTGAAAAAGATGATGAATAAGAAGAAGAAATACGTTTCTTTTTTTTTTGACAAATTCGGTTCAGTTTTTATAAGAAATCAAGATGAACAAGAAGAAGAAAAGATAAATACGTTTCTTTTATTTGACAAATTCAGTTCAGTTTTATCAGAAATCCGGTTCAATTTTTATGTTTTTATTGTTTTTATTATGTACTCAGATCTCTTTTTGGAGTTTGATGAATTCTGTTTTTCAAATAAATTTGGTTCTGTTTCTTATAAAATCCGTTTCAGTTTTTATACGCCCAGGCGCCAAGATTGACGTCTAGGCGTGCTTGTGATTTTCATGAAAATTCGGTTCATTTTATCATGAAAATTCGATTCAGTTTCTTATAAAAATTCGGTTCACTTTTTGGATGCTTAGGGACTTCTAATTTCTATGTTTTTTTTTTATTTTGACAAATCCGGTTCAATTTCCATAAGAAATCCGGTTCTATTTTTGTAATGAGATGCAATTTATTGAAGAAAATGATGAAGAAGAATAGAAGAAATTCGTTTCTTTTGTTCAGCAAAGCCAGTTTTGTTTCTATGTACTCAAATCTCCTTTTAGAGTTTCTGTTTCTATTTTTCAAATAAATCCGGTTCTATTTTTCAATGAAATCTACCTTATTTTCTTTAACAAATCCGGTTCGATTAAAAAAAAAACAAAAAACTATTTTTTTCCTTCCAGAAATCCGGTTCATTTTTTCATGAAAATCCGATTCAGTTTCTTATAAAATCCGGTTCACTTTTTAGATGCCTAGGGACTTTTAATTTCTCATGAAAATCTAGTTCATTGTTTTATAAAATGAATTCTGTTTTTAAATAAATTTGGTTCTGTTTCTTATCAGTTTTTATACGCCCAGGCGCCAAGATTGACGTCTAGGCGTGCTTGTAATTTTCATGAAAATTCGGTTCATTTTATCATGAAAATCCGATTCAGTTTCTTATAAAAATCCGGTTCACTTTTTGGATGCCTAGGGACTTCTAATTTCTATGTTTTTTTTTTTATTTTGACAAATCCGGTTCAATTTCCATAAGAAATCCGGTTCTATTTTTGTAATAAGATGCAATTTATTGAAGAAAATGATGAAGAAGAATAGAAGAAATTCGTTTCTTTTGTTCAACAAATCCATTTTTGTTTCTTTGTACTCAAATGTACTCAAATCTCCTTTTAGAGTTTCTTGGAATGTTGCTGCATCTTCCACGCATACGCGTGGACTTCTACGCCTATGCGTGGGTCCTCATAACTTAGGTTGGGCTTAAATTCTTCTTCCACGCATAAATCTGACTTGACATACTAGCACTGTGCCTTCCACGCATATGCGTGGATGTTGTACGCCTATACGTGGGAAGATGAGTCATGGTCACGTTCAAGGTTGTGGCAACGTGACCGTGGACGTAAGCTGAGTGACTATCCACACATATGCATGGGAAACAGAGTAAAACAGGGCAGAATTGTTTTTAAATAAATCCGGTTCTGTTTTTCAATGAAATCTACTTCATTTTCTTTAAAAAATCCGGTTCGATTAAAAAAAAAAACAAAAATCTATTTTTTTTTCTTTCCAGAAATCCGGTTCTATTTTATATACAAATCCGGTTCTGTTTTCTATGAAAATTTGGTTCTGTTTTAAAAAGAAGATCATCAACATTAGCAGGAGGTTGCAGAGAAGAGAGAGAAAGAGCGTTTTTTAGTGGGGAAGTGGACAGTTTTACGTGTATTACACGCGAATGGTGAGAGTGGGCAAAAATGACTTGGTTGGGACTTGGTTGTCAAATCACTTGGATGTGTATACTCATTGAAACCTTAAATCTCTACACCTGTATAAAGATAAATCTATACTATATAAGGCACCATATTAAAGTCAGTCATCAAAATTAGTTATCAATATATAATATATATTAAAAATTGAAATATAAAATATATGTATAATTTAATTATTTTTAGTGTATATTTTATATTTTATATATATATTATACATTAGTAACTGATTTTTATAATTGACTTTCGTACACAAATAAAATAATTGAATAATTTGAGAGGAAATTTAATCACTAAACTTTTTAAGAGAAAATTTAATCATTAAAAAATTTTTGTATTTCAAATATAAAATTTGAATAATTAAATTTACAAGAAAAAAGATAAAAATTAGGAGCAAATTTTATCTTAAAGATTTTTTTAGGATAAACATATTTTTTGTCCATCTTTAAAATACCTCTAAATTTTAATTTATTTCAATTTCGTCCCAAAAGTTTTCAATTCTTTTAATTTCTTTTTATTTAATATAACTAAATTATTTTCCTATTTTGACCCTCCCCTGTTTCTATCATCATCCCACTCCTCACTTAGAATAATTTCCAGAGAAGCAATAATTCAATGTCTTTTGAATTTTTTACTTTGAAAATTAAAAATAAATTAGAACATTAGAGTTATAAGGCAATAAATGGGATACATGCTGCTGCTGTTCGAATACGGAAGGTGTTGGTGTATGAGCATGGAAAAGAGGTCTTCTCTTGGAGAGATTTAAGACAAGATGATTAATGGGTTTCGTGTTTATATGGTGGATGCTATTGATTGATTGTGTTGATGAGGCTGTCTTGTGGTGTTTAATTGTTTTGCCTCTTTTGCTTTGTTTGTTTTTGTATTGCTCTCTTGTTACTGCTAGAACTGGCCCTCCCACTGTTGGTGGTCGAGATTGTGTGTTTTAATTATTAAATTTAGAAAGCGCAACAAATTTGCCCAGAAAACGCTGCCACTGTAACTGCTCCTGTTCAGACTCCTCTGTGTCTTGCTCAAACTTCACCTCTACTTTATTGCATATGGATCTGTTGTTATTCGGTGGTTTGAGATTGAGAGTGTGAAGGGTAAGTGCTATGCTCATGGTGACGGCAGTTTGGCAGTGAAGAAGATGGATGAACAGCATACGGAGGGGTAATATAGAAAAGAAAAATATTAAAATTTTTGTTAGACAGTATGAAATTTGAATCATTGGATTTGAAAATAAACATTTTGGAAGAAAAATTTTTCCATTGAAAACTTTTTGGATCAAAGGGAAACTGAGTAAGAGGATCTCAAATGAAGCAGAATAATATGATCCACTTAAGGATATTTTATACAAATGTTGGATCTCAATTACATAGCATGTTTCACCAGCCCTCACATTTTCGAGAAAAAACTTGTACTAGGGGGATCCTCAACACCAGAAACCTCCTCGTCTTCCTCATGTTTGAGAGCATTATCCAAGTAATACCGGTACTCCTCCTCGTTCTCGTCTTCCTTGAGATTGCGAACATTGAAAACATTATCCAAGAAATTCTTGTAATCTTCATCTACCTCATCTTCCTCGATATTGTAAACATTGAAAACATTATAATCCAAGAAATTCTTGTAATTTTCCTCTGCCTCGTCTTCCTCGTCATTGTAAACATTGAAAACATTATCCAAGAAATTCTCGTAATCTTCATCTACCTCATCTTCCTGGAGATTGTGAACATTATCCAAGCGATTCTTGTAATCTGCCACCTTTAGCCATTATATCAATTTTAAAAAAAAAAATCATAACTTTTCTCAGACAAAAGAAAGTGAAAATGATCACAAAATAGAGATGACTGACATTTTAACAAACAGGTTATGGGTTGTAAGTTCTAGTTGTTTAGCAATTTAATTTTTTCCCACAAATTAGTCATTACGGTAAACAATTCAGATTATTATATGAAATAAGGATGATGATTAGAAACTTGGAAACAGAAAAGGATGGAATTTGGCAGCAAGCATGTTAGTACAAAGAAACATAAACCATAAAACTAGGTATATTAAAATCTATTGAGACGCACCATTTTTTTATTCCAATTGAGAGAACCGGGCGTTTGAATATGGTCTTGATCCAACAAAGACTTGACTGAGCATTTAGTAGATATGCATGCTAGGTAAGAGTGGAATTAAGAAAGCCTTCCATATTAAATTTCAAGACATGGTTGCTGTAGGTGGAATCAAATTGAAACAAAAGCTGTTTGCTCTGTACCATCTTCAGGTCACGGGTCTCAACTGTGCCACAAAATGACAATGAAAAAGTAGAAGTTTTCGTTTTTATTGCTTTCGAAAAGATTCTCATTTCCCTTTTTTTTTATTTTTTTTATAGGATATCTAGGTCCGGTAAATTAAGAATAATTTCTTGCGTCTTGTCTTATCATGTCTCTTTTGTCGGTTTAATATGGTCACATCCCCTCTATAAACAGGCGCTCCTTCCAAGATTCGAACATAGGACTAACACTTAAACCCGAGTCACTTACTGGTTACCCATTTGTGTTAAAGCATGTGTTTTTCTTTTGGATATTTCTCTTGCCTCTTTATTTTTTTGGTCTGCCTGTTACCTCCCTTTTTTTAAAAAAAGAAAAGTTCCAAGAAGTAACTGGATTGTTCTAAACCCGAAGTGACTTATTGTGCTTAAGAAAAGAGAAAACAATTCCTAGGCCCATCCAGATACAAAAACTTTGGATGACACATCTGGTCTCTGGATACACGTATTATTTTTTTTAAGGATTCAACTTTTGATAAAAGACTCATTTAAAAAAAAATATTTCAAGGATCTCCAACTAGATACGAAACAAATTACGCAACCCATCTTATCAAATATTTAGATTTAATTTAACGGGAATCAAGAAAAAAAAAATTAAGAATTTATTTATCTTGTGTGTTAAGGATATATGTTATGATTATAAATTAAAAATATTTATTATTGAAAATACAAAAAAAAAATTTAAGGGACTGAATGGTTTGGTTGATTTCATTTTTATTGAAAAGTAGGATTAGTTGAGTATTTTAAAATTATTTTTAATAAAAACATTTTCAAAAACTAGAAAAAAGTTAAAGGCGTTACATTGATTGTCTTTATTGTGGCAAGTGTGGTTAGACCTATGTGTACCAGAAGGCCATTGCTGATTTCAATCTTGATATTCCAACTTAATTTTTAGTTATAAACTAGGAAACAAGCCACGTAACACAAATAATTTAGTATTCTTATTTCGTTTACTGTTGTGGTGGCAAAATTATTTTATCATATTAAGTTATAAAATTTAATATTATAATAATATATATGTTTTGCTTTACTCATAATATTAATATTAAAATAGAAATAAATAAAGTGTAATGAATTTTTTAATTATTTTTTAGATTTTTATATTAATTTTTATGGATATTAATGTTAATTTATTAAATTAGACACTTATCAACCATTAAAATTAAACACTTTGTTAAGTAATTAACTACTACTACTACTATTATCTTTTATATATTAAGAATATGAAATAAAAATAGATAAAGTATAATGATTTTTTTAACTATTTTTTTAGATTTTTATATTAATTTTTATAGATATTAATATTAATTTATTAAATTGAACACTTGTCAAGTAATTAACTTACTACTACTATTATCTTTTGCAATAATGATATAGAACCAACATTAGGGAGCTTTTAGAGGGCCAATAATTAGGTTATCATTCTAAATTAAAAAAATTATCATCCAAAATTAAAAAAGTTATCATCCAAATACAATGAAAGTGATCACCCATAGAATATATGAGTTATCATCCATAACTGATATACCATCGTCTTCAAGTATATTGGCTCCCAAATATATGAGCTCCCAAGACTTTCTCTATCTTTTGATATAATAAGGATATAAAATAAAAATAGATAAAGTATAAATGTATAATGACATTTTTAACTATCCTTTTTAAATTTTCATATTACTTTTTATGGATATTTATATCTATTAATTAAATTGAACACTTGTCAACCATTTGAATTAGACACTTGTTAAATAACTACCCTACTACTACTTTCTTTTCATATAGTAACACTTGTCAAGTAACTAACCTACTACTATTCTCTGTATGTAATGGGAGATTGAACACTTATCAACCATTAGAATTAGACACTTGTCAAATAACTAATCTACTACTACTTTTTTTATATATAGTGATAACACTTTTCAAGTAACTAACCTATTACTATTCTCTTTTTATCAAGGTTCTGAAAAACAGACCGATTATCGAACTGCTCGAGCTAGCGGTTAAAGGTTTTTAAGGTTTAACCGTTTTATAATATAATAATATAATTATAAAATAAATATAAAGATACAAAATATAATTATATCATCATACATATTTTAAATTGTCTTCTAAGTTTAAAATGCTAAATCAATTAAAATATAATAATTTCATTCAAATGCAATACACAAAGTGAATATTAAGTTGATATAGCCTGATGGCAAACATCTATTTTAACTCCAATGAGGAAAATTGGCAGCTCCCGTTTCGGTCCGATCGACCGGTTTTCGGCCGGTTCACTAGTTCGATTCTAGTTTTTAAAAGGGCGGTTTCTAATGTTGATCCGGACCGTGATTATGGCCGGTTCATGATTAAATCGGTTCGACCGTCCGGTCCGGTCCGGTTTTCAAAACTATGCTTTTTATATAGTGGGAAATGTTAAAATTTCGAACTTTGCTAGATAACCAATAAAAATTCAGCCAACTTAAATTGGATGTTCTATTTTTTAAGGGCAAATGATCAAAATAAAATGATTGGGGAACAAATTGATCGAAATCCCCTAATTGGCAAAGTGGGATCAAAATCCCCTAACCAACCCTATGAAATCCGTGGCACCCACACAGAGTATTACACAATGCGCGTAATACGTGGTGGTCAACGACGAATTCCATTCATCGGAAAGCATGATCCGTGCATGGTTGTCACGGATCACTCGTTGATAGAAACCAAAAAATACGTGCATGGGTACCACGTATCATGCATTCTTGATCCTCCCAAAATCCGTGCATGGCTGCCACGGATCATGCATGTTTGTGGCTATATAATACCCTCCTCCCTGCCACGGATTACGTGTGTAGTGGCATTAAAAATCCGTGGCAGCCTCCCATGAGCCCCATTTGTGCGTAGTGAAGATTTTGGTTTGAGAGAATAGTTGAGAGGGGTGTTTGATATTCAAGTGTTCTTCGCGCCAATGGCTATGACCCAGCAGCAACTTGAAGAGGCGGCAGCGGAAGCAGCATCAGTGATGTACCGCTTGGATCGCATCTCTCATGTATTTCACAATGTCACCGTTGAGGTTAGTATGATTTGACTTTATTTACATTATTTACTTCATATGATGGCTAGAATGACTAGAATGTTAGTAGGTTAGAATGACCAAAATGACTAGAATGTTAGTATTTATTATGACTCTTTATAGAGATTAAGTAAGGTTATGATGGCTAGAATGACTAGAGTAGTTAGAACTTAATATGATGTTCCTGTGTGTTATTTATTTTTTTAAATTGAGAATCAATCTAATAGTTTTAAATTTTTTATTTTACATTGCAAATCAATTTAATATTTTTTAAATTTAAATTGTCATGTTAATTCAAGTTAGTATAAATGCATTGTGCATGTTAATTGGATATTGTTAATTTTTTATTTTAAATTGTATATCAATGTTTGGATAATATGAAGTTTTGACTCGATTGGTTGTACCTAATACTTTATAGTGTAAGTCCATTTTCTGTTAATACTAAGTTCGGGTGGAACGGATAGATGGGGTTAGAAATTAATTTGAGTTTGATGTGCATGTCAGTTATGTTTAATACTTTATTTGTTGTTGTTGGGTTTGTGCAGCCCGCCAGGTGTGTTATCAGCGTGCGCAGGCAACAGCAGATGTATTTGGATCCACAGATAGAGTCGTATTTGGAGACCGCCGGGTTACTGCCACTGGCGTGCCTGAACCATCAATGGTTCAAGTTAGACGAACCATTGGTGAGCGCGTTTGTGGAGCGCTGGCGTCCTGAGACGCATAGCTTCCACATGCCTTAGGGGGAGTGCACCGTAACCCTTCAGGACGTGGCCTATTAGCTTGGCCTTCCTCTGGACAGGGAGCCAGTGAGCGGATGCCTATCTGAGTTTCCGAGGTTCATGCCCGGAGTTGGGAGGCCCGCATGGGAGTGGTTTGAGGAGTTATTTGGACAGCGCCCGCCCGAGGAAGTCATTGAGAATATGACTGTCACCTTTAGTTGGTTTACAGAGACGTTTGCGGAGCTACCCCCAGATGCCAGCGAAGAGATGGTGATTATGCATGCGAGGGCATACATTGTGATGCTGTTGAGCACACAGACTTTTGGTGACAAGACAGCCGCACGGGTCCACCTTCGATGGCTGCCTTTCCTCGCTTAGCTGGATGACATGGGGAGATACAGCTGGGGTTCTGCAGCTTTGTGTTGGCTGTACCGGAACCTTTGTCGATGCGCCAACCGCAACGTGATGCAAGTGTCAGGCCCGCTGCAGTTGCTGCAGAGTTGGATCTTCTGGCGTTTCCCCATGCTCAGACCGCACGGATTTGACCAGTTTTCATGGCCACTAGCTTCCAGGTAATATTCAGTTTAGTAATGTTCGATAGTCTTATCTGGTTATGAATTTATCTGTATATGGCATTAACCTAACATTGTGTGGCAAACATTTGCAGATGGTCGAGGTACCTGCCGACTTCAGATGAGAAGAACCCGACGCTAGCCCAATTTAGGGTGCAACTAGACAGACTACAGTCATCTGAGGTTAGTACCTTTACGATTGTAATTAAGCTTTATTATGAACCCAATGAAAATCCACCTGTCGGACTAATCTGTGTAACCTCGAACTTAGAACTGTGTCGATCAAACTGAGTTACGGTGAAGCTTCTGGAATCCCTCATGTTCTTCTCCATTGCCCTTATGAGGGTTTGAGAAAAACGTTGCCCTGCACCTAACTGTGCCTCGGCCTCCTGCCCCCTGCGAACAAACAACTCCACTAATCGGCCATACGTGAATTTGACCAAGGCTGCAACAAGTAGATTACGTGTCCCCTTCAGCACGGAATTTAGGCACTCTGATATGTTGGTCGTCATGTGACCAAATCTCTGCCCACTATCCATGTACTGGGCCCAAAGCTCCAACTCCATGCGTTCAGCCCACTCGCACATCCGCCGATCAACTTCGGCAAGCCTCCCAAGCTAGTAATCAAAATCAACCTCGCTCCTCGCATACGCAGCATTCATGAGAAGTCTCTTTGCATCTGCAGCCTTTGAGAATTTCTGCACAAAATTTGCTGCTACATGTCGGGCGCAGAATGCTCGATATGCCGCTCGAGGCAACCAACCGCCCTCGGGGTCCTCCAACGCCGCCTTGATACCGTTGTGCCTATCACTCAACACTAATATGTCTGGCTGGGGTGTGACGTGCTGCCTCAGATGTGACAAAAAGAACTTCCACGACTCAGCATTCTCCCCCTCGACCAAGGCAAATGCAGCAGGTAAGATGTTTGAGTTCCCGTCCTGTGCAATCGCTATCAGTAAATGCCCTCCATACTTCCCACACAAATGCGTCCCGTCTTTGCTTATCAGAGGCTTGCAGTGGCTAAAGGCCTCAACACAAGGGGGGAAGGTCCAAAACATCCGATGGAAATACTCAACAGACTCGTCAAGCGCATCCCCAACCCTAACAGGGGCAGTATGAATCTCCGCAACACTGCCGGGCATGGTTAACTGAAGCCCAAGGGCCCACCGAGGCAGCTCGTCATATGACTCCTCCCAATTGCCGTAAATGAGAGCAACAGCCTTCTGCTTAGCCTTCCAAACCTTTCTATAACTCGACATGAATCCATAGCTTGACTCCGTGGCACGCCGAAGTACCTTGATGGTAACCACCGCATCTGCTCGCACCAACGGAAAGATGAAGTCACAGATAACATGATAGTCAAGCTGCCGGTGATCGCTTGAAATTTCAGTCGCCAAGCAAGTGTGGGGGCCATTATACCA
>JASCZI010242784.1:4789-15303 GCA_036250425.1 Stylosanthes scabra | reverse complement strand
GTTAAAATTGGATTAGAACTAGTTGGGATAGAGTGACATTTAATCCGATCTAGGATCACTTTTGAGACTCATAAGAATTGGAATCAGATTTAGGTCTTCATCTATTGATTTAATTAATTGACTAAGAGATTAGCTTTTGATTAGGTAAATAGAAACTAAGTTACTAAGAGATTAGGGCTTAGTTAAACTAGATTCGTTGTGCTTGATAACTGAAATCCTAGAGTTAGTATTTGAATGTATGCATTGGCCCTCAAGGGAAAAATATCTCCAGATCTCTTAACAAGCTTTCTCATCATTGTTTACACTCAAGTAATTTTCTGATCTCTTTCTTACTAGTTTTCGAAATTCTTATGCTTACAACACAATCTCTATTTTTGATTCAAATCTGATTAGACAAATTAATTAGTAGTTATTGCTTGGTCCTTTAATCCTCGTGGGATCGATACTCCACTTCATTGTGGTATATTACTTGATACGATTCGGTATACTTGCCGAGATCTAGGGTTGGCGAATCCGAGCATCAGAGAGAAAACGAGGTTACTTGGAGACCAAGTAACTCAAAACGATGCATGGGACGTAAAGTTGTCTCAAACTGGGTATTATTTGATCACTTGTTTTTACTTTTCTTGCTCAAATAGCTTAGATTCAGTGTAAATGACATTGAGACTAGTGGATTCCTAGCCCAAGATTCCCTACGAAGCTAGCCCAAATCCGAAGAACGGCCCGGGATTTGAATCTGAGCGAATCCCTAACTCGGGTGACTTTCCGTCATCCGTTTCTAACAGAGTTTTGTTTTTCTGTAAGGCTACTATTTTGTCATCAAACACGTCAGTACAAGAGTCGGCTTCAAGGTTCGAGCCAGCCTTGAGGTTGTCGGGGTGAACTTGGGCAAAATCAGCTACATTCGGTGCTTCGCGACTTAACCCCAGTTCAACTCCGGTTCACTTGGTCAGCCGGTCAACTAGTCTTGACAAGTCAACGCAGGTCAACTCTGGTCAGCCACCGGTCAACCGCCGGTCAACTGTGGTCAAAGGTGGTCAACTTCTTTTTTTAGCTCCGACTCGTCACAATAATTCAAACGGCTATACACGGATTTCGCGAATTCGGACCACAGAAAATTCTGCAATCTAATTTGTGAGCAATTACGGAGAAAATACTAAATAAATAGGAAAACTACTGTTACTAACAGTAACGAGTTGGGTGTTACACCTCTCTCCCTTTCCCTATGTCTCTCTCCATCACTCCCTCCCTCTCTCCTCCTCCCCCTCTTTCTCCCTTTCCCTCACCCTCCCTTTTCCACCCTCTCTCCCTATCTCTGTCTCCTTCTTTCTCCCGCTCTTTCTCCCTATAGCTCTCTTCTATATCTACCTCACTCCCTTCTCCTCTTTCTCTCTCTTCCTCCCCTATCTTTCTCGATGTCTCTTTCCCTTTCTCCCCCCACTCTCTCCCTATCTCTTTCCATCTCCCCCTTCCTTCTCTCCCGCCCTTTCCCTCCTTCTCTTCCCTTGCTCTCTTTTTCTCGCTCCCTCTCTCTTCCCTCTTTATCTCCCTCTTTATTATTCTCTCCCCTCTCTTTCTCTCCTTCTTCTTTTATAAATACACAAATTTCTTTATTAAGATTCCGGGTTAGGATTCTCTGTTTCTTTTTGTTAACTTCCTACACGAGCTGAGATGCTTTATTGCAACATAGTAGCTCTTTATCAAATTTTATCAGTTTCTTATAATTTAAACATTTGAAATTAGATGGTTAGATTAAAATTTTTAATTAATCTTTCGTAGATTTTATATTTTAAAAAATATACTATTCTAAAAATATTTCATAATTCACCTTACATTTTCATTTCCTCACAAAAATAAATATTTAAAAGAATTGTATTATTTTAAAATAAAGTAGTTAGCAATGATCTAACTAAAAATTTTATCAACTATAAAGATTCGATTATAACTATAAGGAATTTAATTGAAAAATTAATCAAATTATAAGAATCAACATAATAATTAAACTTAAATTTAATTTTGTATAATATATATTCCACTATCTAAATTATGTTGCTGTGTTAGTATATGATGACATTGATTAATACATTTTTGTAAATATCATCGGTATTATGTAATTTATTTGAATTTCAAAAATGCAATTTGCATTTGTGAAGTTATTTGTTTTACTACACAATATAATATCATTTTACGGTCCGCGCGATACACCGGCGACTCACACTTACTAGTGCTATACACGTATGTATAAGATACTCATACCGTACAAGTACACCCAAAATGTTCATCGCTGTTTATGTACAGAGAGATTGAGCAGCAATTAAGTCCCTTTTCTAGAGTATTGTATCATAATATGCATGATTGGTACAATTACTATAGTTCACATTCAAATTTGATATTTATATATATAGCAGGTGGGCATTTAACAGCAAGTGGTCGAAAACACAGAAGAAATTGAGTCCTTAGATAGTTCACCACCCGAACTGCATTGCAAAAGAAAATAATAAGTAAATAGTGTGCAAATGGTTAAGGACTTAAAGGTTAATAAAAAAAAAATTTCGGTTAATCAATATTACCATTGATAAAAATAATAAACTGATTTTAAATTGATATTAAAAAATAAAAAATCATTTTAAAAAATGTTTTTTATTTAAAAATTCATTTCTATGTTTAAAATCCAATTTCTCCATTTGAAAATCGATTTTTATATTTTAAAAAAAATCAATTTTCAATTTTTAAACCAATTTTTAATACTTTAAAAATTAATTTAGTCATTTTTGCCTATTATAAAACTTGTTTAGATTTAGAATTAATCTACATGTACCAACACCTCCATACACCCTTTGTCTTCTTCTTTTATTTTTATTTCTGTGTTGAGATATATTATTTTTGTGCTATATGTAACTATTTTTATGTTATTGTATGTTATATTCATATGTTTTGTGAATTTTTCTGTGCTGATGTTTATATTTTCCGTATTATAAATGAGATGTATGAAAGTGTAAAGTGGTACATGTAGCATTACAGTTAAATTTATAACACATTTATATCAAACAAAAACTAACCTTAAAATTCCAAATTATCAAACAGGTTTTTCGCAATTTTGTTAACCACTTTTTAAAACTGATAATCATTTATAAACTATTTAAAATATCCATTATTTAAAATTTGGTTAAAGTTTTGAGAAAATACCACTCCCCTTTTCTGAGAGATGCTAATATTTCACTTTACTCCCCTCCCCTCCATTTTGAAAATGTTCAATCCCCTCCCTTATAGTTTTTGAAAAAACTCTTTTGAGCCCTTTTAAAAAATTTTCCGTTAACTCTAAATAGTTAACGTTAAATTTAGCTTTTTTCTTTTACACAAAAAAAAAACTTTAGCTTTTTTTTTTAAATTGTATTTTAAAATGTACCCCTTAGATTAAATATATTTCTAATCATTGAAATGACCAAAATAACTTTTAAATTTTATTAGTGATCAAAATAAATTTTAATATTATACCATTTAACAATATATATTATTTTAACATGAAATTTAAAAGTGTTGCTAATTAATATGTAGAACAGTTAAGATTAATAAATAATAATTTCCATAAATCACCCAAAAAATAAGTTTTACATAACTTCAAAATACAAAAAGTAACAAAGATAAATAAATTTCAAATTTAAAAATCAACATCTTAATCCTTTAATAAACCCATATATATTGAATTTTTAAAAAGAATTTTTTGTTTATAATTTTAACGATGTTTAGAAAATGGGTTAAAATGGACATTTTCAAAATAGAAGGAAGGGGAGTGGAATATTAGCATCTCTCAAGGAAGAGGAGTGTATTTTCTCTAAAGTTTTTTATCCAGTTAACAAGTTATTACATTTTTATGCACAAACCTAGTAAGGACCACTTTCACCTACAATGTTAAACTCCAAAGTGATCCCATTGGTCATCATATGTACCAAAATAGTTTAAAAAATATCAATTGCATCACTTACACACTGGGATTAGCAAAATTGCATTATCTTAGTCGCTCAAACCTGTTTATATCAGGTGACTCATCACATCGATATTTACCATTAAAAATAGTTTTGAATGTAATTATGTCAATAGTTTTGAATATAATTATTGACATAATTATTACTCGTCAAAAACAGAGAAAACTCTTTTTTGACAATTAATAACCATGCATGCATGCATCAAATATCTAACTCACATAATAATTTTTAGTAGCTGCAAAATCTACTCATTTTTCTTGTATTGTATAAATGTATACTATACTCTATGGTTAAAAACTAGTAGTGCACGTACCATCTTCTTCTTCTTCTTCTTTTTCTCGATATAAGCAGTCATTTCCTGTTGACGAGTAAGTGAATCCTCCAAAGCCTAGTATAGTATAGCAGAACCATTGAACAAAACATTCATAAGGAGAGTGTGAGAACTGAGAAGCAAGAGAATTAATAAGGTTCATAAATTAACAACACTAACAAATGCAAACTTCAAATATTTGAACATATTTCTAGTGTTCTCGTTTTAGAACCTTTACAGAATACAATGTTCCTATGAAGATATAAATGAAATATATGTACTTATTTTATCCTATTCACCAAATTTCACTACTTCTGTTTTCTTGTCTAGATCATTATGTTGAAATATATAACATGTCTGTTCAAAATATTGAGAAGACATATAAAAATCGTGAAATTAAAAATTAACTTACATCAAGCTATATAATAATACGACTTTTAAATAGGATAGCGTTATTGGCTTATCAGGGTCTCACTTCTTAAAAAAAAAAAAAAATTAAAAGTCCAGCTAATATTTCATAAGCAAGAATTTTTTTTTCTCTTCTGTTTCTTTTATGCTCAATCATACTCTACACCTTTAATTGCTATACTTGGTACGAAGGAAGTAAATAGAGAGGAAGTAAGTTGAAAAGAAGTAAAGAAAAGAAAAGAAGTGGAGTGAAAATATAATTTTCCTTTAATTGTTTGGTTGAGAAAAAATCGTTCTCTCTCATTTCTACTCACGATGGGAGAAGAATTTTTTTTTGTGAGTCCCATCACCTTTTTTACTTCCTCTTCACATTTCTCTCCTATTTCCCTTCCTCCCACCAATTTTCTCCCCACTTCTCTCCTCAAACAAACAAAATAAGTTATAAACTTCTCCATCATAACATCTAGAAATTTATTTTGGTGAAAACAAACATCCAGTCATTTTTATATAAAATTGATATTGAAAAATTGTTAGAGGTAAAATTAGTCAAACATATCAAATTAACTGATAGTATTTATTTATCAACTTCATATGAAAGGCAACTACATATAAGTTTCCACAATTTATTTTTACTAAATAAGGTCAAGAGAATTCTAGAAATTTCTATGTAGCAAAATTAACACAAAGTTCGTGTACCTTTCTGGTTGCCATGAGTTCCCTCTCCAAAGCATCGGCACGACTGACGGCGACGTTGAGCAACTCCTCCTTGTCCGGTGGCATAGAGAAAGAAGTCTGGTTGAGGTTGCCCATCTTCTCTTCCAATTCAGCCATACGCTTCATGACAGTCATGAACTCTTGAACAGAAATGGTAGGGCAAGTCATTTCATCAGAAGAGGTAGCTTGCCCTTTGCTATAGCCAGAGTAGTGCACAGTGTTGTAGTAGAAGTTGGCATCGGTGAGCTTCTTTGGCATGTTCCTTGTCATCCTAACCATGGTCATAATGCCCATCAGGAAGGTCATCAAACCAGTGAAAATCTGAGAATTCACCTTTTCGTGAATCTTGCAGGAGTCAATCATACTACTGAATGTGTCTATTTGAGCTGTAATGAATAATTCACATTTCATTAGTTAACAAAATGGAAAACCAAAGCGTTTTCATATATTTTAAGTTAGTAACATAATATATTTTTTCTAAAAAAACTTATAAGAAATTTTAATCAATTATTTATTTTTAAAAAATTATATTTACTTTATTTATCATAGAGAAATTCTAGTGGCCAATAATATTTTTCTTTATTTTTGCTTTATTTTTTACAAACTCTAGCATGTTCTCCCCTTTGTTTTACGCTATAAATATTGACTTCCTACCGTTCTCGTTCAAAATATTGGTTAAAAAAAAAAAATTTATCTAACAATCAATCTAAAATTTTACTCATAAAAGCCAAAAAAAATTTCTTCTCTACTCTAGTTTATTAGTTCAATTTAAAAAGATTTCATTATCCTAAAATTAAAACTCTAAAGCATTATATTTTAAATATTTTTTGTTAGAATTTTCTAAAAAAAATGGAAAAACCACTAATATTACCCTTCAAGTTTTCATGAAGCTAATAAAAATATCTCAAATTTTATTAATGACAAAAATATTCTTCAGTTATTTAAAAATATGACAAAAATATCCAATTAAATATTTTTATCACATTTGATATGAGATAAAATGTACTTTTGTTAAGTTTTTAAATAACTAAGAGGCATTTTTATTATTAACAAAATTAAAGGTCCTTTTTATCGACTTTTAAAAATTTTAGGAATAATTTTAGTGTTTGACTTAAAAAAAATAGTTAAAACAATAAAATGATATTTTCTATTTTCATTTTTTTTTCACAAATATTTTAATACATAAAATGTTAAAAGTAAGAAAAGAAAGTAAAAGTGTAAACCAAACAATTCCTAGATTCTCAAGCCACAACATGCATTTTATAATCCAATCACTAACCTTAAGACACTTAATATCTATTTTAGAATATTATATTCTTTATTCTTTATGATCTTCAACTTCCTCAAAGTAACATTATTACAAGTCTCTTATATTTCGAGAATATGATCTCTGGATAATTTATTAATAAGGGGTAGCCTTGGAGATGAGTTAGATTTATTTTGTCTCGATTCTAATGATCATTACTGTCATTTTCTACAATTTTTTTGTTCTAATTATTTTAAGAGAAATTATTAGTGGCTCCAAGAGCAACTCCTACTTCTTACTCTCTTCAATTAAATATTGTTATATGTACAATATTTAATTACATAATTAATTACAGCAATATGTTCTCTTCTATTATTTTTTTCTTATTTTCTTTTAAATTTCTAAACTAAATTTTTTTATTAGAATAAAAAATAAAAAATACAGAAATTTTATATTTTCTTTCATGAACAATTTTTTTATATTTCCTTTTATAATTTTTTTTTATTTTTCATTAACAATTACAAACAAGCATAAAAGCACAAGTTATTTTTTTTATTTTTTTTATTTAAAAAATAATGGGTTTTATTTTAAATTTAATTTTTATATGTTGTAAATGTAAAAAAAATGTACATGTATTCAATCATATATTGTAGCGTTAACAAGAAACTAATTTTAAATTTATTACTTAAAAATTATTTAAATACATAAATTTTATTAGATTATTATTTCCTTTTAGTAATACTATATGTACAAGTCTTTTATTTATTATATTTCATCCAAGTTAAAACATATAAATATAATACAAAATTATTAAAACACAACACAAAAAATATTACACATTTCATAAAATTAAGCACAATCTAAAAATATTAGTTATGAATAGCATAGAAAAATTGGACCTAGTATCGAAAAAAAATTTGGATGAACATGGATAAATTTGTGCATGTAATTTTTTTTCATTTCATTTTTCACTCTTAATTAATCATAAATAAATTCTTTTATTTGCAAGAAGACAAAATTTTATAAAATTATAATAGTAGCACTGTACACATTTATTTCTAACAACAAATATAATTTTTTTAAAAAAATAGATAAATTTTTGGATGAAAAACATCAACATTTTGTATATTTTCTCTATTTCAATTATTCCTCCCGTTTTTTGTTCTTAAGATAAAATATAAAACAACGAAAGCACAATTAAAAAAATAAAAAAATTATAAAGAAAAATAAAAAAAAATTTATTGAACAAAAAAAACAAAACTTAAAGCAATGAAATTTTAGAAGCTTAAAAGGGAGTAGAAGAGTTGGAGAGAGAAAAAGAATTGGAGAAAAAAATGCATTGCTGTAATTAATACTATAATTAATATTATTAATAATTTTTAATTTAAATTTAAATTAATTAAATATTGTGCATGTGACATCATTTAATTAAAGAGAATAAAAAGTGGGAGTTGCTGTTGGATAATTTCTCTTATTTTAGTCCTACATTCTCATATGTACTACTATTAGAATTTTTTATTAAATGAATTCAAATGGGTTTTTGTATATGGTAACCCCCAATTTTTATAGTACCATGTGGGTTTAACGTAATTTTCATATCATGAAAGGGCATTACTCATTATTACCCTTTGTCATTGCGAACTTGCCATTCTGTTCTACGTTTTTCCAAGCAGTAGCTTTGTTATTTGCAGGGACAAACGCACCGTAGTTGTAACCTTTTTTAGGAGTAGAAATCTGTCCTTTTTTAGGAGTAGAGATCTGTGCTTTTTTAGGAGTAGAGACCTGTTATATTTATTTTCTCAAAAAAGAATAAAAAATTAGACAAAACAATGCTTTCTGAATAAACAAAACAAGAAATTGTCAAAAATATTATATACCATATTTAGGTAATATTGTTCCTTTTTAATTCTACTTCGATAAGCAAAGACGATTTATATAGTTACACGAAATGCAATATGTTCCAATAGAGCAATGAGTATGCATGGGGTGCATAAAATATTTTATGCGAAAATACATACGACGGTTCGGGTAAGCAGATGAATTACGAATGGATATTGGTTTATGGCATACCTGAGCAGAAAGGGGGGACAATTTTGGGGTGACAGGTGCCCCAACCTTTGGAGTCTCAGGTTGTTCCTGAACAAAGCTAATCAGTTACTTCCATATAATTGAATAATAGCAAAATGAAAATAAACCCAAAAAGATGATAATAAAAAAACTTGTTTTAAAAAAAGAATCAAATGATTTTCAAACGATCATTGAAAGTAGTTATCACACCTCAATTGGGTCAATTCTATTGCTTGATCTTTTGTGGAAACCATTCTGAACCATCTGTAAAACTCCATATATAAATTAGATAGTAAATATTATATAGAAATAAATTTGATGATGGTAAATACATGAATATAAGGCTGGAATAGAAAAGAATATGAAAATCTAAGAAATAATTTAAAGCCTTACATACCATCATAATATCTGGATCCTTCCATGGACCCTTATCAGAATGCATGCAGCCTCCTTGATCAGCACAGATACAAGTACCTCCCAAAAACTCTGGCAACTCACTATTAAATCAAAAGGGATTGAAAGTATTAGTGAGTTGTGACACATAGGAAACCATATACTGTAGGAAACATTTTAAATGTAATACGGAATCAGGTGTTTGTGTAATTTAGTCATTCATTTCAATCGTAAAATATATATACGATTGAGATCAATAGCTAAGCCACTATAAGGCTAATTCCGTTGTACACTTGAAATGTTTCTTATACTATATGTTAGGTTCTTGCATCAATTATCATTGGCTCACCTAGCATCAATCACTTCTAGCAATTTGCTTTGGTACTTGTTGCCAAGAACCTGTAAATTTAGAATTAATTTTAGTTCAAGTCCTACTTTTCTTGAGAAAAGTAAAGAAGATTTAGCATACGGCCATTGTTCTCACATGGATCTTAGATGTGGTCTTTGGGTCAAGGAAGGATTTGACAGTGCTCCACAACATTCTGAATCCAGAACCAGCATTGATGATGTACATTTGGCACAAGGTCTGCAATGAAGAAACCAATTTAATAGTATTAGAATTAAACTCTGTTCTTCGTAATAATTATTTGCGAATAAGAATTTGGGTCTACAGTCTACTATAAACATTTGAGACATAAATTCTTTTATAATCCATACAAAGACTTTGTTTGGCACTTCTAAGTAAAATATGTACATAACTTGGAGATATCAGTTATGCGTATGATGAATGGAGTGGAACATTTTGGGATCCATTATTTAACCTTTGCATATGTTTCTTTTTTCTCGTTTTTTTTTTTGGTGCTCATCTAGCTTGGACAGTGTATTCCCAAATTCTTTAACTGAGAATCTTATTTAAGCATAACAGAATTGGTTAGTTAGACCAATGCCATGTTTATTTTTTGTTTACACCAAGGTATCCAACCGGCCAGAACCAAATGAGTAATACTCGGGTGCAGCAGAGACACACAAGGTGGGCAACCCTTTCAAGCAACCAAACTCTATTTGCATTCTTCAGGAAAAATCGAACGCAGAAAAGACGGTTAAGGAACATACAGAAACCATCATCCATCTGTACGACCATGCAGTGGTCCAATGCCATGTTTTTTTTTTTTTTTTTTTCTGGATGCAGCACTAGTCACCAGCTTCATGAATAACAACCTCACACAGGGTATTCGACGGACTCTGTTAACCATGTTACAATATGCATAAGTTCATTTGATCAGGTTTTGATGAATGACAAATATTGAAGTTGAGGATAAGCGTTGGAAGCAAGCAATAAGACAAGAAGACGAGTCCGCAAGCTTTGAAGACGGTTTAGTATCTTAGGACTTAC
>JASCZI010242782.1:6165-17572 GCA_036250425.1 Stylosanthes scabra | reverse complement strand
ATTTTTTAGTAGGGTGTTACAGCTAAAGTCTCACTTGTTACTTGTCATCGCATCGAATTGCTTGATGACCTATACACAGCTAAAAGAGGTAAAGAGAATGCATTCAGCATTATAGAAGCCCTTTATAACTTTGTTTAAGAACTGGTTATGTCTCTAGAACATGAACATTTTTATCTAAAAATCAATAATGCCTTAAACCCAAATAAGGGCAGGGACTCACTTTAGAACTATTATAATGGATACTTGTTAGCTCGTCGGGTTCACAATGAACATGGAAGATACAATAGAAGACGCTTCTAGTCGCATTCGAATTGTTGCGCCAAAGGAGGAGGTTCAAGGAGATTTTTCCGAGGATAACTCAGATTCGAACACCATGAAATATATATAAAAAGGAGTTGTGATAGAAAAAACTAAAACTTAAGCCTAGTTATAGGCCTAATACCTAAAAGAATAAAGAATTCAATCATAAATGTTATTTTTAAAAAATATAAAAAATGTAAAAATTTCTCTAAGTAAAATTAAATTTATAATTGTGCTTAAGTTTTAGGCCTCCCAATTATTTTTCTATAAAAAGCTCAAAGAAATTGAAGCTGAACTAGTATTTAAAAATACAATAATACTACGTGAACAAGTGGTTTTCGCCAACTAAGTGCAACCAAGTGATTTATTTCTATGCTAAATAGAAGATAATTTCGTCAAATAGAACTTTATTTAGGTGCACTATTTTATACTATTTGACATCGAAATAATATTCTATTTAGCATAGAAATAAGCAACTTGGTTGCACTTGATTGACCAAAACCACTTGTTCAAATAACATTACCCTTAAAAATATTGACTAAAAATATAATATTAAGCTACTAAATTAAATTACTAATTTTAAATATTTAGAGCAGATGAAACTATCTTCTTTTTTTTCTTTTTCACCCCACATTGATATACTAATTTGAACCACTTTTGCCAATACCTTGGACTGCAATTTTGATACATACCAATTATTGAAAATGAAATTCAGTTACCTAGTTCAACTCATAAATCTGCTTCAAAACGTGTACTTACTACTACCACTAACACTCATCGCATGCAAACCAAATCTAAATTTGCCATCACTAAATCTAAAGTGGTAAATAGTGCTGAACTTGATTATGATTTACTTAAGAATGTCCCAAAATCTGTTAAACAAGCTGTTAGTTCTCCTCAATGGTTTTATGCAAGAATACAAACTCGCTTGGTTACAAAGGGTTGTCATCAAATTGAGGGAGTTGACTACTCTCAAATTTATAGCCCGTGGTTAAGCCAACTTCCATTCGTATTGTTCTGTCTCTTGCCTTGTCAAAAGGGTGGATTTTGTAATAATTTTACTTTAATAATGCGTTTTTTAATGGAGACCTTCACGAAAATGTTTATATGACAACCAAAAATATTTTAGAAATACGTTTTTCTACTCATGAAAGTACTTTTGTTTGTAACCAAAGACAAATTCACACACTAAACTATTTAATATTTATCATTTTCAAACACCATACACAATTCCATATGTTTTTAATGTCTCTCTCTTGGTGTATTACAAACCCAAACCTTAGAGATCAACATAAATCAGATACAAAACCCCTCTTGTATGTAACCAAACACAAACTCGCACACTACACTAATTTAATGTCTATCATTTTCAAACACCATACACAATTCCATATGTTTTAATATCTATGTCTTAGTGTATTATTACAAACTCAAACCTTAGAGATAACATATATTATGGATACAAAAGATGCTGCTGAATCTATTTTTTTAGCTTCAGATGCAGATTTGACCTGCAAATAAAAAGAGGAAATTATATTTTTATGACTCTGAAAAGGCATCACGAGTGAGTAAGAGGCATTTTCCTTTAGCCAAAATCATGTCCATGACTTCAGAAAAAGCTTATATGAAAAAATGTCAATTAGATGGTGTGCAATAACACGATTACAACTAATCTATCTAAAAACCTGTCATTTGTGTTAGTCAAGAAGTTCAATTAGGAGGATCCATGACACGAGAGAATCAATCGATAAAAATATGCATTTCATTTAAACCTAAAATACGTACTTCGAATGGAAATCGATCAATAAAAATGCATTTCATTCTATCAGTTTTTACTTTTGTCCCTTTGAAAACTCTAACATCCATGTCTAGTTGTCAACTCCAATGAAGCAAGCTCCCTGAAATCCAAGAGCAAAATCCGAATTTTCAGCAGCAAATTGGTCATAACAAACTTTAAATGTAAGAATTTATTAATAACTCTAAATGTTATATTTAAAGCAAGATAATTTTGAAAATATGATTACCTCAATATCAAGACCTTTCTCTTTGCAGAAAGTTTTAAGTGCATGCTCACAATTTCTGAAGCTTCTCACGTGCACGCCTAGTGGACATCTATATTGCTAGAAATGTCATTTTTGATGAAAATGTTTTTCCTTTCAAAAAGATGTTTACTTCTCAAATTTCAGCTGCTACTGACTACTCTTTACATGAAAGAGATATTACTTCTATACCTCACATTCCTATTTCAGATTCTCAAACCCAATCACCTTCAATTGTGTCATTTGCACCCACACACACTCATCCTACTCCCTCAAGTTTGTCTCTTTCTGTTTTACATGCTCCTCAAGTTACTGATTCTAGTGCTGCTACTGAAACTATATTAATTAATACTAAATTCTAATTCAGATACAAAAGTTGATGAATCTATTCTTTGGCTTCAGATACAGATTTGACCTGCAAATGGAAAGAGGAAAAATTACATTTATGAGGATCTATCTATGCCATCAGAGAATCAATCAAGAATAATATTCATTTCATCTAAACCTAAAATGCTTACCTGCGCTTTGAATGAAAAGCTATAGGTTTTCACTTCTTTCCCTTTCGAAATTCTCACATCACACCTAGTGTGTCGACCCCTATGAAGCAAGCTCCCTGAAAGCCAAGAGCAGAAACCGGTTTTTCAGCAGCAAATTGGTCATACCAAATTTTAGTTGATCTAAATAAATATGTAAGAATTTATTAATTACCTCAATATAAAGACCTTTCTTTTTTAATAGAGTTTTAAGAGCAAGTGTACCATCTTTGTTAAAAGGTCCTAGAATTTGCTGAGGAATAGCGAGAAAGAATATCTGGTTTAGCTTTTGTGAAGTCTTCAACGTCAATATTGAACTGCAAATTGTTGTAGGTAGACAGAAATTCAAAATTAGTAATTAAGAATAGTTGTTACAATTTTCTATTTCTAAACAATACTCCAAAATATATAGAAATATTATTTAGCAGTTTGAAATACCTTAGATCAATAGACAGAGAATAGATAACTTTCTCCATCTTCAATTGATACATACCAGATGCCCCAACAGACCTATCAAAATACCCTGAAATCGAAACACCATTTGAGTTCATTTTCTTCTCCCAGTCCTTGTCCAAAACCTACATGAGAATTTTACAAAGATTCAATACTAAGTGATATGTCAAAATGTAGACAATAATTTTAATTGCAGAATCAAGAAGATAAGCACAACTAAAATTTTGTTATGACATGATCAATAATAATATTACTAATTTAAAACTATAGCATTCTTGTTTTGCTTATTCTAAAAATAACAGAACTTTCTTGCCCAAGAATCTTTTATTGGTTCCTGAAATAGCTAAAAATCTTATTCAAAAGCCCTTATGAGATGTTGTATAACTGCAAACCTAATTACTCTTTCTTAAGAATATTTGTTGTCCTTGTTACCCTCACATCACACCTTTTATTGCTCATAAAATGGACTATAGATCTCAGCAAAGTGATTTTCTTGGATATGCTCCTCAATCCAACGGATTTAAGTGTCTTACTGCTGAAGGAAAGGTTATCATTGCCGGAATGTCATATTTGATGAATCTCTTTTTCCATATTCCTCAATTTTTTCTACTACTAACAATACCTCTCATTCTGCCTCTGCTCCTGCACCATCTATTCCTCGAAATTCTATTATTACTAAAATTACTCCTCCTTCTGTTCCTACCTCAGGAATTTAAATACAATCACCTCCCACAACCACGAATACTCATCCAATGATTACTGGCTCTAAGGCTAGAATTTATAAACCTAAAGACCTTGCTACTACTGCTCCACCTTTAAACGTTACTAAACATCGTCCCAAGAATGTCACACAAGCTTTACAAACTCCATACGGGTCAGCTGCAATGAAGGAAGAATATGATGCATTAAGACTTCATTTGATTCCACGGCCTGTCAATTCCACTATCATAGGTTGTAAGTGGGTCTATGCTGGGAAAAGAGTACCAGATAACACCATTCGTAAGTACAAAGCCAAACTTGTCCTTAAAGGATGCCCCAAATAGAAGGAATTGATTATACACATATATTCAGCCCTGTTATAGACTGTCATAGACCTACTACAGTCCCTAAACGCCGACATTTTTATTTAGCGAAGATAATGTCCATGACTTCTTTAAAAAATATCAATTAGATGGTGTGCAATAAGCTAATTGCAACTAAATCTAAAATGCTTACCTGTCTTCCGTGCTTGGTCTCTTTTGTCCTTTTGAAAACTCTGACATCCGTGCTTGGTCCCTTCATGATTTTTGTTGAAGTTTAGGACTACTTTTGAATGTTCTTGCAACCACATCCATGCTGTTACTTTCCATTTGAAAATAAATTCCCTACGAAATAAACAATGAATCATCAGAAGAGACATCAATTAATTTTAATTACTTTCAACAAAACAGAGACAAACTAACACATATCCAAACAGGAGTTAGAGATCCATTTTGCATTGTGAAAAATGGTAAAGGGAGAGCCTAATAGAGATGTATAAGCTTCTTGAACGTAAGTTCCCTATCGTATATCTTATTATTAATTTGAGCGTTTGAAATGATATGACTTATGAGTATTTGAATTACAGGTTCTACAGCAAACAGAACAAGCAGGGAGGTCCAATTTCCTTACTACAGAGAAGTAACTTACATGCAAAATTTTGAAAAAAAAATTACCTGCAGAGAGGGGCTGGACGGCGACGGGCGACGGGGAGGGCGGGGCCGCGACGCGATGGCTTCAACAGAGAGGGACTGGCGAGGCTGCGACAGGGAGGCCATGGCGGCGAGTGCTTGACTGTTTAGGACTTGGGAGAGAACGACAGTGATTGAGGTCTGGGTATGGGGTATCTGAGACTCAGAGAGAATTAGGGTTGGCCGCATTCCAATGGTGTCTGGAATGAGAGTGTAGAAATTAGGGTTATGTTGATCTTTATACTTGTAAATGAATGGAAGAGGGTTATACATATTTAAGGAAGAGGTTGTACATGACAATTTTCATCCTATCCAAAAAATAAAGAATAGTGATAATCAGAGTTCATACCATGCTCATTAGGATTTTGGCCAATAAAATTAAGCTGATGTAGAGCCTCTCGGTATAGAAGATAAGAAAAGTTAGATAATCATAGTTTCTTAATTATAGATAATTATAACCTTTTTTTATATTTATTTTCATCTATAAATTGCTATCGAATTAAATGTATATTATTAGATGTTATAAATATATAATTACGAATACTATTTATATAAATTTATAAATATTATTTTAAATATAATAATTTTTATCTATCACTACCTATCATTACTCATTTTTTTTCTTTTTCATTGTTGACATAATATCATATTGGATTGCTTCTTAAAAAAATTTTTTTGGGGGTTCCTCTTCCTTGGAAATTTATATATCTAGTCTAATGTTTAATCCTTTTAATTAGGTTACATGTATCTATTTGATGATTTGTGATTGGCAAATCTACTATATGGAAAACGGCCAAATGTTTGCTTGTTTTATTATTTATGTTCACAAAAACTGTTGGCCGGGACTATGTCGCTAGATTAAAACACATTATATTTTATGTCTGAGTTTCTGCTTCTGAAGGCAATTGGAAAGTTAAAACTGATTAAGTTATGCGCTGCATACTATTTACTCTTTTGACAATATCTATGGTTCAATGTTTCTATATTTTTATGTTGGATAATTTTGTGTGATGCGTAAAAATATGGATTGTTAATTATGACTATATGCCATGATTTTGCATAAAATTGATTTTTCTGACAATGTAAGTATACAAAAAAAACAAAATAGCAAATTCGATTAGGCACTACCACCAATTCAGATTTTTGATAAATTTTGAGTTATTGTTTTGTAGCTCTTTTAGAGTCTTATTATATCACACTTACGTCAAGTTTGCTTTTATTTCATAATCCTCACCTTATTTATGATATCTAATCAATTTTTAAATTCCTAGATACATTATTCTTTAATTAGAAACAAAAATATTCACATAAATGCCAATTCTTTTTATTATAACAAATAGTGCTATGCAATCACATTAGAGAGTTATTAGAGAGTCAATAATATAAGTTATCATTTGTAACTTATATATCTAAGATTAAGTTATCATTTAAAATTTATATGAGTTATTATTCATAATTATGTATTGATTCTCTATTGATCATAATATGTTAGCTGTATAATATTTTTTTATTGTAACAGATAAAGCAATTTGCCTTCTTCAATTACATACCCTCGAGAATAGCCAACTTATGAATTAAAAAGGGTGGTTTCTTCTTTCTTTTTCAAATTTTATAGTCCAACTTATGAATATGACTTCCTCTAAATTAGTTAAGTCATAAAGTAAGATAACACTATTAAAATAATGAGCACTTAGTATCCTAAATAATATAAGAAGTCACTTTAATTAAATCCATCCCCTCTAAATTTCTAATATTATAAAATCCACTAGAATTGGTTGTTGACAATTATGAAAAGCAGATGATAAGGGCGTCCTTTTAGTTACAAAATCAATCTTCAATATATGCAGGATATGGTTTGTCTCTTTTCATATAAATTCTGTTTTTCTTGTTGAGAGTACCGTTTTTTTTTTTTTTACTTGACTTGGTTGATTGGAATTGATTCCTCTCTAGTTTCTTTTGTCAAGTATTTCATAAAAGTACCATTTATTTTTTAAGTGGGATCAAGAGAAAATATGAGAAAAAATATATTGAATGATAAGAAATTTGACAAAAACTTGAAAAAAAAAAAAACTTGAAAAGCAGATATTTGAGTCAGACAGTTTCCATAAGGTCAGCAACACTAATCTTGCCATGGATGCCACAACCCAAGGAATCAAATTGTTTGCTTATTTGCATAATGTCAATCTCACTTATTTTTCCCATTTGTTTGAGCTTGTAGATAACAAAATCGGACTTACTGCCAGGACAGAAGTGAAATGATAATCATGCCAAAGGAGTTTTTTTTTTTTCTTTTAAATACAAAATTACTGTAGAGGATTGAGAAGAGTGAAATATATTTTTACTCATTTATCTGTCTCTTTTTTCAAAAGTTGTGTAAAATCCATTTTACTTTGATAGTCAAGATAGTCAATATGATAAAGTTGAAGGTAAGACAAGCAAAAATTAAAATTTAAAATTGAAAAAAATAGACAAAAGCTTAGCTTAGCTTAAAATGGTATTCCAATTCAGTCTGCAAATATAAAGGTGTTGACCCCAGAATAGGTTAGTTTGGTTAACCAATAAAGTGCCTGGCTTTTTTTTTTTTGAATGCGTGTTGGACAAGGTATGAACAATCACAATAGTGAAAATTGTCACACTTTCAAATATATATATATGTTTGGATAGATAAAGATGAAGAGATGTTAATTGTTTGAAACATAATCAATAAAAATTGATATTAAGGTAGAACCTATAGATTTAAAAAAAAATGCTGGAGCTGTGGGCAGAAAAAAGATAATAGCAAGGTGCATTTGCTATTTCACATACCAATATGTCAGAAAAAAAAAAGTATAAGATTTTGTGAAATAAAATACTAAATAGATTATTAATTATAAGATCTGAAGAGTTTTAAAGCTAAAAAAAGAGCATGAAATTCCATAGAATAGTTTGGTGTGCTATTAGTTTGAAACAGTTTCATAATGCAAGCATAATAGTTGGTATTGAAGTTCCAAGCATTCAAAAGATGAATAATTTGCAGGACCTTCCTTCAATCAAAGAGTTAACTTGCTAAGGACTTCAATGTATTGAAAAACATGTCCTGTTTGACTAGCTCAATTGCTCTAAGGGAGTTCTTCAGAGCATATCATTATTAACTCTGCTAATGGGACAATAATACAGAAATCAGTTTTAGGGCTAACAAATTTGAATGTTAGTAAATTGTGTTTTGTTCCGTTAGAACAGTGATTCTAGATGGAAGGTTCATTTAGGCATTTAGCAATCTTAAGATTTGAACAAATTCGAAAAGGAAAGTTTTTCAGTACATATCTAAATTCATACATATATAAAAGATTCTTTTATAATACAAATTTTACACCTTATATTTCAAAAAATTAAAATAATATATAGATATAGATCCACACATTTTTCTAATAAAATCTATATCTTTACCATTTATATCTATATCGTATAAGTCATTCTTTGAAAAACTACTAGCTGGGGAAATAGACGAAGTGAAATTACTTAATTTACAAGTTACCTTAAGAGAGCATAAAGTGTGATGATGTGATACATCAGAAAGAACAAATTAAATATCATTATATGTGCAATGAATTTATTGTATATAATTTCCAAACCAACAGGACTAACCAGACTAGGTTTCATGGATATATTGTGGTTTGTCTTCTTTTGAACTCTTAATTCAAGAAATTGACAAGTTATGTATACAAAGTCTGCTTCGTTGCTGTGCTCTTTTGAATAGGCCTTTGGGAGTGCATTTATTGAATGAGGTTTGCACCCAATGAGATAATTGTCTCAAAAGTTGCTGTGCTCTTTTAAATAGATCCTCACTCATGCTACTTGGAAATATGTATAAATTTTTAAGCTTTGGAAGTCTCCATGTATAACTTTTTTTTTCTAATTTTATCAAGTGCAAAAACGGCATGAAGTGTGTGTTTGATTTGTTGTTGGACATCTTTCGGCACATTAGAGCTGCCTCGAATAAAATACAATTACAATTGTATTTGGATAAAATTTCAGCATTGGATCTTGCCCTAAACATGTTTTTAAGTGAAAGTAACAATTTCTTGTTTTATCATCCATTAGAATTAAGTTGAAAAAAGTGATAAGAATGTTAATTATCTATTTTAATCTTATAAATTAAAAAATAGTATATTAAATTTGAGTTTTTATTTTTTTTAGTAATATTGCATTCTAATATGATTTTAACTAATTTCATCCAAACAATATTATTTTCATTAAAATATATTTGACAAAAATATCCAAAAACAAATCACATTGGCACCAATTCAATTTTGATCAAAATTAATTTAATAAAAACACATTTATATAAATATCGATTTGTAAATGTTAATCCAAATACACACGAAGACTAAACTACCTTATTAAATGCCGTATAAAGTTGACATAGCTTATAATTGTAATTATCAACTAAAAGTACAACAGATACCTCTCTAGATATAATTTTAAGATCACTGATTGGTATGTGTGTCTCCAAATTGGTTACTGGGACTCACAACCAAACATGAACATTTAATATAAGATAACAAATTTGTTATTAAGCTCTGATTTTGATATGTAAATAGCATAATCCAAATTTTATTATCCAACTTATGAATATGACTTTCCTTAAATTAGTTAAGTCATAAAGTAACATAACACTATTAAAATAAGAAAAAGATATATATACCCTTGACTTTTTAAAAATTGTATAAATTTATTCATGACTTTTGTAAAATGTTTAATAATCCCTGACCTTCGAAAAATAGTACAATTATGTCTCTCTATTATTTGAAAATTTTTATTTTTTTTAGTTGAGTCAAATTAATAGAGGGACATAATTATGTTGTTTTTTCGAAAATTAGAGTTATTAAGTATTTCACAAAAGTCATGGGTGAATTTATATAAATTTTTAAAAGTCAGAGACATAAATATCTTTTTTCCTTAAAATAATGAGAGATTTGATAAAAACTTGAGAGAAAAAAACTTGAGAAGTAGATATTTGAATTATATAGTTTCCATAAGGTCAACAACACTAATCTTGCCATGGATGCCACAACCCAAGGAATCAAATTGTTTGCTTATTTGCATAATGTCAATCTCACTTATTTTTCCCATTTGTTTGAGCTTGTAGATAACAAAATCGGACTTACTGCCAGAACAGAAGTGAAATGATAATCATGCCAAAGGAGTTTTTTTTTTTTCCTTTTAAATACAAAATTATTGTAGAGGATTGAGAAGAGTGAAATATGTTTTTACTCATTTATCTGTCTCTTCATGCAGTGTTTTCAAAAATGGCTAATTTTTTTGAATATGGGAAAGGAATTGGGGATGTACATTGATATTGGGATTTGGGGGTGATTTACCATAATATGGGGGCATTGTTTTCTATGATAGAAGAAATGGAATGCGTCATTGACGCATTGTTGTTTTTTTAGGGTATGCAATGCGTCGATGACGCATTGTATGAGTGAATAAATAGAAAAAAAATTCTAATTAATTTATACTCTAATAATAATAAGATAATCTAATAATTTATACTCTAATAATAACATAATATATACTCTAATAATTAGTAATTAGTTTTTAGTATATGATTAGTATTAGTATCAGTATTAGTTTTTAGTATTTATCAAAAGAATAAAAAATGGTTAGAGAAAAAGGGGAGAGAGTTGAAAAAAAAAAAAGAAGAGAGAAGCAAGAAAAAAAGAGAAGTTTCTATTAGTTAATGTTATTTAAATAATTATTGGTTACTAAGACTTTTCATATAAAATCACTAATATTTCGATCATAGTTGTTTTAGAGAGAACACTGCACTTCTTGTAAAAATTTAGACATGAAAATTCAATTTAATCTATAATTAGACAACTTAATCCGAACAATTTCACATTTTAATCCTCACTTGTATATAAAAAAGTTTGGCACCAATAATTAGTCTTCGAACTAAGATATCAGAAACACTAAGAGTATAAATAAAATTTTTGTTAACGTAAATTGGTTGTTTACTAAAAAAAAAATAATAAGTAAATAAAAAACAAATTATGACATTAATAAGCTTTAAGTATTGACATGTTTTATATTTGCGGATAAAATATGATTGAGTTTTTAATAAAAAAATTAATGCGCAACTAAGTCCTATCCTATTTTACCCGTTATATCTCCTATTCAAGAGTGGGTCATTTGCAGCCAATTGCTTATGTAATTTGATGGCAGATCGCTTTTCGTTTCTTTTTTTTCTTGATGCCATACAAATGCAAACTACATTGTTAAACAACATGCTCAAGGTTTAATTCTTCTTCAGGCGATCCTTTGCCTTCTTATAAATTCGAGAAGCCACTTTCTTCAAATTCTTGGCAGACCAGCCCGATGGAGTGAAACA